>JAMKCH010006009.1:0-95673 GCA_023653785.1 Ophioderma brevispina
GCCTCCATCCAGCAGCTTGTTTGAATTTTAGCCAATGAACAGAGGATTGACGTTTAAGAAGATTTTGTTAATGCCTCAGCTTCATTGACGTGCGACTTTGATCCTATGCCAACATCCTGTTGAAAGATTTTATACAATCCTAGTTCCTTATATCACCGATATTATCAACGAATCTGGGATTGTACCATCAATATATCTGAAAAAAATTGATGTTTATTTCCAAGATGTCGAGAAAGCAGTCTCATCTCAACTAAGGTCTGTCGAATAAAAATGGCCATATGCAATCAGCATAGCGCCAGTTCCATTCAACTGAAACAGCGCTCGCCATGCTTTCTTTGTGTTGTGATTCTGTTTTTGGCGCTAGACAAGGGTAATGAAGCTGTTTTTGATTTTGCTTGCTGCCGCATTTGACACCATCTTTTTCGAGCTTCTACAGTAGGTATGGCAGCTGGGACCCTATGTTACGATGGTCAAATCATATCTTTACTATCGTTCCCACTGTTGTTTGATGAATTATAATCTTTCAGACAATTCATATATAAATCCTTCCTGGGGTACTCAACGGGGAAGGGACCTCTTGATTTCATTTTCACATTCATCCTAGATACTGGTGACGTGATTGGTGCACATAAGCGGAATTATGCACATGATTTATGCAGATGACACACAACTGTATTTTAGTACTGCAGTTATCCAAGAAATCTGAAGCTCCACAAATGGAAAGGTGTACCTCTGTTGGAAGATTATCTGAATTACATTCCGAAAGGGGGTTTGTCACTTTCACTCTAAGCAGCGCGATATTATCGGTGATGCCAGATTCGGCATTGCAGACTCTGCTAAGGACCTTGGTGTTTGAGACACTTGAAAATGAAATCACATTGTGAACATATTGCACACTCTGCGTCTTTTGGAACTACAATTGGACGGGATCCCCGGCCCAGTATACTGGTATAAAATAAACCTGTAAAAAAAACAGGGATTTGACTGGCAGCTGGACCACAACATGCAGAACGTAAAATCCATGGAGCCTTTAAAATACAAACCATTGCAGGAACGTAAAATAAGCGGCGTAAATCTCAGTTTCAACGTTAATTGTTTGGTGTTTGACTTGTTTACAATCTTAGGGATTATTGGCATAAATCTATCGGCACTATATAAATGAAATATCCCTAAATAAACGTACCAGATGGTTTTCATGGTCATTGAGTATCCCGTTGCGAAAAAAATCCAGATTATTCCGACAAAAAATACGACTGTAACGAAATCATGGAAGCTTCCATCTTTATATTCCCTGTGCTATAGCAACGAACGCCGCACGCAATACCGAAACAGAAGCCAGCGTGATATATTTCGCTGGCTTCTGGTACGTCTTATTTAGGGATATTTCATTATATATGTCCGATGATTTATGGCCATAAAATCCCTTTAAGACTTAAAACGTTATTACAATCCTCTGACCCAATTTTCACGTTGTAGATATGGCATCATGCAAACGTTGTATTACGTTACCACGTGGTTGTAAAAAGCTATATTTCAGGCAAACAATTTTGAGAAAAAGCATTAAAGAGGAACGTGAAAAACAAAGATTCAATTAGTTGTTAACACTTTGTTTTATATGGTAATGCATACATTTTAATGTCACCAATTACTTAATAATCATCATATGAAATAAAACTTACTACATGTACAATACATGATTCGAACCAGGGCCTTAAGATTAACAAGGTCCTAAACCTAAACCTACACTACATGACTTTACTGATAGAGAATGCTAAAATTTAAATATAGTCTTTTTCAAATTAAACTAACTAAATACAAGAGGAGGAAAAGAGGTTTTTAAAAAACCTATTTTTAAAAATGATAGGGAAATAAGATTTTTCATTTTTTAATGACATTACTTATTACTTTACGAACGTTTTTAACACATTTTTAAAACACAGGTCAAAACGATTTTTCATAGTTCATATTCTTACATTAAAAACAAGTAAGTTACAAAAGAACTAATATTACGGGAAATATCATAACGGTCCGCGTATAAATACTACCTTTTTCAAAATGTGTATATTATTTTCTAGCCACTGTTTATTTACATTTTTTCTGCTTCCAAATTGTAATTTTATGTAATAGGTATAAAGCGTGAGATTATTGAATAATTGGTGTGATAATCGTAAACTTTAAAGGTAAAGTCTGGTAAAAAATTAGGAACTTTAACAAACACTTGGTTTCACATGATTTTATGTCCACCAGAATTAACACATGTAATATTCTTATGTGTGTGTCTTCCTTTCATATCATATTGCACCTTCACCTTTAGAACGTGTGAAATTCAGCATCGAGACTTGTCACTTTGACAAACCCATATGATCACATTTCGCCTATTCTGAACAATCTACACACCTGGCTAAAAGTTATTGGCTACAATCACAACAGCAGTCCGTATCGATTTCGTTTCCTGGGTGTAACATCATACGTACTGAAAGAATCCCGCTCTAACCAGATTTAATAATAGCATTTGGTAACAAAATATCCCCACCCAACTTGAGGCCTATACAGGGCGTATCAATACAACCCCAAAAAACTTCTCCCCAATTTTGTGGTAATTGTGTAAACTTACATCAAAATAATTGAATACCATCTAATCACATATCTCTTCTTTCCAACGATAGGTAATTTGTACATGTGCGGTCATGGGTACCGAGTATCATTGTTTTTGCACAATGGACAAAATGAGCTAATTATTGTTTTCTTGCATATTATGATACTAGATACGTATTTGTAATTTGTCTTCACCTCATTCGCCAATATTATTTCGTTTCATTTTATTTCCTTTTTAAATATTTTTCCCTATTGATTTATGAACATCAAGTAATGTGGCATTGAGCATGGCACACCTGCTTTATTTGTTGCACATGGCTGCTCCCATCAACCCAGCGGAAAAATAAGCAAGCGACGCGTGATGATCTCCTTTACGCATCTAACCCTCTTTAGAAGCGCCTATCACAATAGCCAGTTAACAGCATGTTTGTAAACATGTTAGGGCCTGGTTCTTGAAAAAGTCGGCCTACTTTAGCAATCTTTATCGAAAAGAGTAGGGGGCCATCCCTGGTCTGTTACCTGCACCATCACTCTAGGTACCAGGGTCCCTTTTTTTTTTCCAACCCCACTCGGCCAGCGTGGAAGGTAGGCCGAATCCGCATGGAAACATGTTGAGGCTTTCGTCCAACCGTGGACAGACCAAAAGGGCTGATGATGATGATTATGACTGTTACAAACGCTGGGCATTGTATCTGTTAGAGTTTAATACTATGGCCATAACGATTCGCAGGCATGGATTGCAGGCAACAACAGCAAGTGACGTGGTCTATTCTTACCATAATTGGCTAAAAAAATCACGTAATTTTCCAATTTGAAAATCCAGGGAGTGTTCGTTTAATTGATTATCCAGATAAACGTTGTTAATAAGGTGCACTTCATACCACACAAAATTGAAAACCATCCGTCTCATGATACATCATGATATAACCCTACCATGTTTGTATTGTTTAAAACGTCTTACAGAATTGTGGTTATCCTAGTATCATATTGTTGTTTCCGTTTTATACCTACCCGGCATATCATGACTCAGGTAATGGTGGAACACAAGAATGGGTACTTGAAGGGAACTCATGAATCTCAAAGCGACGAGAAGGTAT
This sequence comes from Ophioderma brevispina, assembly GCA_023653785.1. Classification (NCBI taxonomy): domain Eukaryota; kingdom Metazoa; phylum Echinodermata; class Ophiuroidea; order Amphilepidida; family Ophiodermatidae; genus Ophioderma; species Ophioderma brevispina. The sequence continues at coordinate 3,693 of JAMKCH010006009.1, forward strand.
AGCATGCACTGCTGCACTATGTTGTGTTTGACGTTGAGCAAATGGAACCGCACTATGAACACGTGTTCAAATATCAGGAATTTGTTTTTTTTAGTATAACCAAGGTACAAACACCCTCATAGGTTGTCGTCTACAGAAATTTTAAGATCCTTCGTTATTTTCATGATGTTGTGGTTAGCATGTAATGTACACACTACCTCATGTATCATCGGAAGGTGCCATGCCATGTAAAACAAAACACTTTCGATCAGCGCACGTAACTTTAATACTTACTTATTCTAATTATTTACAATACATGATAGATTTAGATTTATTTTTTTATTGCCGTAATTTAAACAGTTTACATGATTGATTGTTGGTGGGTTTGATTGTATGATGTTTGTGTGTGCATTATATATTATAGCACATTTTTCACAAAAGGTTACATTCAAGATAATTTTCTTCATTTTTGTTCTTTATTTTCAGTTTGTTTTTATTTGTATGGTTTGAGTTTATTTTGGTAATGCATTTCAACTGCAGACAGGCTCGTACCCGGGTGTGTGTGTTGTGTGGGGTGTGTGTGGGGGGGGGGGGGGAGGGGGGGGGGACAAAAGGTCCACTTTGTGCTGATGATGTCGCGACTAATTATGAAAAGTCCACTTTTGGTTGATTAAATATTCCAAGAGTAAAAAAAGACCATTTGTAGGGAGGTTAGGAGAGGAGGTTCGCACCCCAAATAATTCCTGCGTAAGACACGGATGCGGAAGAGATTTTACTATGTAACACTTCCGGGACGACAGAATTTTGTAATTTAGATTCGGGGATCCCCTATCCTAATCCCGGAAGGAAACGTGAAATACTGGAGTCCATTATGAAATAGCAAAATCTCACGAAAAATGACTCATAACTGACTTTCCTGAACCAACGGAACAAGTAATGGATAAGTGTAGACACGAAACATAGAGCTCTCCGGCTATTTCATATGAAATGTTTCAACAGCCGTTGTTAATTACTGCGGGATTACGCTATCAATTAGTTATTACAAAATTAATTATATGTTGGACAAATAGAGATGTCGACCTTTTATACCATTTTCACACCTCCCATGTATAGTTTATAATAGAAATACCAACTGAAATTGTTAAAAGATTCAAATTTCTCTAAAACGTGGAAAATTAGATTTTTAAGGAAACTCATATTGCCCGCAATTAATTTTCGTTCAAATTTACACAGGAATGTACGCAGTGGAAGACAGAAACCCAAATATTTGTCACAAAACTGTGTCTTACGTTAATATTCTGTTTTATTCCCGAATTGTCATAATAACTGAGACTTTCAAACAGCTGTATGTGATGGGGAAAAATTTTATACATCTATATAACTGTACTTGTGTGGAAAGAAATACCAGGTACTATTTTGTTTTGACACACCATGTAATTCAAAACATGGACAACAAACAAGAAAGCCACAAATTACTCAACCAATTAGCAATTCATCTCGACAAAATCCATGCACTCGATGTGTTTCTGTTGTGCACACACCGCGACGACCTGTGATCCTATCTCTTTGCCACGATCGATGCAGTGACAGTGGTGTTAAACTGTCCACAAAACTTGTACTTTCACCGGATGTTGTGACCCCGTGCTGTAGGCGTCTTTGGAACACGCGTAGTACAATCAGTTTCCATGTTTTGTTGAAAGTTGATGCCACAGAGGAGACCTTCCTTGAGAAAATGCCAAAATAAAGCGCACACATCATGAATAGCGCCGATATGAGACGTGTTAAAGATATGTGTCCTTGTAGAGCTACGACTGCAGAAAATAAGCTTGCATTTTGGGTGATATTGTGACCAGTAATTGTTAAACATCTTGTGAAAATGATTGGAAATGTTCCGACTACTTCTGTCTCTTAAATCGTGGTATGAAAGTTCAGTGTACTTTATAATAAAATGTAATGTGTGAATTTGTGCCCAAGCGTGCCCCTTCATGTAATTTCAGCTCAAAACACACCAAATTGTAGTAGTTTTAACTTTCGGTTAGGTTAAATGTGTTGTTGTTGCTGTTTGGAAGCTGACGCGTGGTTAGTATCATGAGGGATGGTTAATATGAGATTCTGGCCCGAAATATTGCTCCAGGAACATATTTTTAACTCGTCTCATATCGGCGCTATTCATGATAATGTGTGCGCTTTATTCTGTTTAAGTATTTATTTGAGTATTACAACATAACGACATCCTGCCGGCTTGGATTGCGTGGCGTGCGTTGGTGCGTGCCTTGTAATCGAAAGATCGTGGGATCAATTCCCACTGTAGGCACAAAATTTATTTTATTATTTTATTTTAGAGTTAGAGATTACAATGAAAATAATTTGGAATTGGAGAGGGAAGTAGGAAATTCAACTGTTTATTGTCCTGGATCATGATTTCGGGCAAGAATCTCACACGTGCTGAGTGATGGCTTGACAGCTCTCCTGCTGAGTGAGAGGCTGATTATCGTATTACCTTAAGCTGGTAAATAGGATCATGGTGGGATTTAATAACAAAAGACGGCAACGTGACTGATAGGGTCATTGAAACTAGTGTGTTGTATGTCCTCTTATCTCCTATATGTCCATGATCAAAATAAGCAATGTTGGTAGCTTTATGTTGGCGCGTGTTACTTATTGTGCTCTTTTCTTCTGGAGGTTTCATTCACTTATTTTCACAATTTCTGAGTATTTTGTAGTGGATATTTAACTTCTTTGAATTCAGTGCTATATTTTCTTGAAATAACATGATTGTATTTGTAATTCTTTTTAATTGCATACAATGAAGACGACGACGATGATAATAATGGTGGGGGCCAAGGTATGTAAAAATGGTTCTTTGTGTTTTTGTACTTATGGATGTATTAGAAAGGGAGGGACTAACGTTAGACCTGGGCTTAAACCAGGGTAGTCCTATGAGTGGACCTTTTTCCTTTAAAATAATGAAAGTTAAATGTAACAGGTGAGAAAATTCCTCATGGTAAAATTCCTCATGGATGAGCCCATCCATGAGGAATTTCTTACCCATTACATCACATTTATAGACAGTTGGAAGGAAAAAGTACACTCATTGTAGGACTAACCCTGGTTAAACCTGGGTCTAAGTTAGATTCCTTCAGAATACCAGCCTTGATGTTTTACACATATAGTGGGTTATAATTTTGGTCTCGTAGAAAAAGAGGCAAGTGCGGATTTTACCAATTTTTCTTGTTATTTGAAGATTGATTAGAAAGTGGGAGTTTGGAGATTGTAGAAAGTGTAGTCTTGTGTATAAGGAGTATAGTTGCTTGATAGCTGCTTGCCTCTGTTACAAATAGTTCTCGGTTGGAATCTTGGTGGACCCAATGATATATTGAGATTTAATTGGGTTATCAAGTTCTGGATTTAATTAGTAAATGGACTAAATAACAGGATCTTTCTTTCACCGATTTTCATTAAATAGGGTATTTGCGTGTCAAAAACGTGATTAATGAAAGTAGTTTTTAACTACGACATCCTAAAGGATTGTGATGTTACCAGAATCAAAAATTGTCTCAAGGGATCCGTTCGGCGGCCATCTTAAGATATTAATCATAAAAAGTTGAAAATATAAATACATTTTGGCATACCTGTGATGTCCAGTAACAGAGATATGGGTGCAGATGTGATAAAAGTTGATTGGTCATTGTACAGGGTCCAAATTTTAAAAATGCTTGCAACCTGACGAAATTGGTGATAAAATTAGGGTGATAAAATTCGGTGTAAAGTGTAATAAATTTTTGGTTTTGTATGGAATACTCGTTTCTTTTTAGAAAATAAACCAAAATATTAGATTCAATTTCTAGATAGTGCAAACTCTCTAGGATTGCTCATGTTCATACCAAAATTTAACGAGATTTGAAGTATTTGAAAATTTGGCCCTGTGTAAATGACCAATCAAAAGTTCACTTACCTTTTATCACATTTTCCATCACATATCTCTGAAACTGAAAAATTACAGATATATACCAACTATAATATTTTCTGATTCCTTATGATAAGACAAATCATTTGAGACTACTTTCTGATTAATCCCTTTTGATCCACGATAGCACTAAAGTCCTTTTGGGACAACAGATGATTTTGGCACATTTAGCTTCTTAAGAGATGCTGTAGTGGTGCTAAAATCATTTTATAATTAGACGGGGTGCATTGGAAATCCTCAGTATTCTGCTAGGGAGGCCTAACTTTGGATCAAAATACCAAACTATTATGTGTTTTGCATGCTAATGCAAATTATCCAATTTACATATTTTGTACTCGATGAAATCAATTGACCATCATGTTTCATATTCTCCATCTGTATTGTTGCCTAGTACCTTATTTTGCATATTTTACCTCGAACACCAGGGTGCTCAAATAACAGAAATAATATTTATCATGAAATAAGCAATTATAATTTGATTATTAATGCCAAAACAAAAACGGGCAATCCTCAATTTACTTTTGGAGGAAATTTTGAAATGGTGTGTAAACTTTGTGAAAATCTCACATTAAAGTGGAATGCATAGTAATATACGGCTTAATAAGAACATGACAAGTTTAACCTGAATATCATCATTTCTGACTACTATGAATTCAACACCTCCACGGTTTTTATTCCGTGAATGTTTGTTGAATTCGTAGTTGTCCAGAATGTGGTCGATAAACCTGGTCATGGCGGAAACAATCGTAGTATACAATGAAAATTAACCAATAAAACAAAACCACCACCTTCGGGCAGTTATCGACCATTACCTCAAAACTCGTTGATAATCAAACAATACGGAATTCATAAAGTCAAAAATATTACGAATGTGTATTGAATTTTATGTACACACATTTGTGCTGTTTTACATACATGTATATTCTCAATCTACACCTTGCCTCTCTAGTTAATATGCTGGCAAGCCTCACTTCTCTTCTCTTGACTATGGTGACCCTACTAATGATGACCCTTCTTACTGGACGTCGATAGAGCCTTTTTGTTCAGAAATATCTGATAAGAGAAATATCTTATGTTTCCAGAACTTCTGATAAGAGGAATAACCGTAGATTTTCCATTGCTGTTTGAACTAGCTCTCATTTATGGTGAAGGTATTTGAAAGAGCAACAGAGTGGCTAATACTTGGCCAAGGCCAGTTGTGTTGTAAGGTTGAGTAAAAGCCAATGATTACAATGGTAATGGTAAACCCTTTAATACCTATAGGATGATGGTCGTGGCTCAATGAACTTTGACACAGTCTAAGCAGTGACGGAATCTGGTTACATTTTAGTACTAAAAAGTCAGAGTTTTCTTTGAAACTTAAAACTAAATATATACGAATAATACGCCCAAATCTAAAAAGGATGACGAAACGTCAATAAGGTTGTAGCAAGGACATTAGAATGTAGACAACAGACAAACCCAAAATACCACACGTGTCTTTCATTCAATACTCAGATGTATCTTAATGGATACTAATGATGCCATGTTGTTGAAAATCTGTGTGTAAAGGTGTTGATTGAATTGTCGTCTCAAAACATACGTGGGTGCTCTAAGCAATACTTATCTAACTCATTTAAAATCTATTGTCCTGCGTGGACGTCACAAAGCAATTCGACATCGATTCATTTGTAGCACCAGAATTAACCAAAACATTTATAAAAGAATTCGGCATCCAATTAACAACTTCCGCTCAGTTGATTAATCTCATATAGCACTATGGGACGTTTCCAAATTGCGCGTACAAGAATGGAATGACAAGGATTAAAAAAACAGTTACTATCTATGCACATGGTCAAAAGAATTTTAATTCAAAATTTTAGTATTCAACGATGTTTTACCAAGAATGTGGGTTGGGTGTAGAATATGTTGTACCCTAGTTAGAGTAATTCGTTTATATTCTGATCTCACCTATATTGTGTAACGTTTTTGAAATGTTAATATAATTATATTTGATATGTGAGATTAAAATTATATTATTAAGGGCTGCCATTTAAAAACTTTACTCTATCCACTTAATAAAGCCATAGAGTATCGTCAAGACGTGGACAATAATCGTAGCTGGGATTTAACAGTTTAATATTGATCGGAACCTAAAAAAACCAACTTGTTTGTTAAAAGCATATGTTGTGTAAACGTAACAGGCATCTGCGAATTATCTAAAATGATTAACACGTTGGAAAATTTTAAAATACTGCCAGCATGATACACTTACTAATTTGAGGAATGGCAAAATCTTTTATAGGGGAAAAACAATGAAATACTGGAAATGAAACGGAATATAATCACTGCAAAAATAGTTGGATATGTGTGAGGAAAATGCCCAGGAGACTTACAAATATTGTATGTTGTTGACGGCTAGTTGATGGTAGGGACATCACCCGTCCGCCACTTTCATCGTGCATCTGACACGCTTTTGGTAGATTTTGAAAAGCACCGTGATCCGGTCGGCAATTAACCATACCATTGCTCTTTGATATTTAATTATATTGATCTTAGCTGGGGGGAACGAATTGAATACTGTTATTACCCAGAGGCTATTATAATGTATCTTTAATGCATCAACAAATGGGACGGTGAAAAAAAGTTCCAATGTCATTAAAAAAATTATTTCCACAAATTAATTGCCTTATCTATGATTATGACCTTTCAGAGTAAGTGGATCAATTTCCTACTTTGGTTAGTTACCTTTAAGGACTCTTTCAGCGATTGGTGGAAGGACCTCTCAATTTTAACAACAAGGTGGGAATTTTGCAGTAAAAAAGGCACGCCCCCGTACCCGTCGTAAACACTCATAAAATTAAAAGGGATTGTCCACAATTAAGGGGTTTGACGTGATAAGATCTACTGGAGAAAATTTCCCAGAATTCACTATGTGGTATTTTACAATGGGCTGATAAGAATCTGAAATAAAAACGGGGGGTCACCGACTTTGTTTGAGCTGAGCCAAAACAAAAAAGGTATGTTGTCACTTTTTAAATACCACGCAAGGTCTATGGTGAAAAAGGTCAAAATGGAATTTGGATCGCCTCCAAAATAAAAACTTCTCGATAAAATTTTGTAATTTCTAAATTATGTTGCGGTCCGATAGTGTCTTTAAAATTTTGAAATAAAAAATGAGGGTCACCGACTTACTTTTTCCATTTACCACGCCGAAAAAACCACTGAATATTTCCAGACCCACACCCTTTTTTCAAATTGGGCGTCCTGTTGGGCGGCCAAGAAAAATCCGAGCCACATTCGGCATGCAGGAGGGATGCAGGCGTAGAGATGCGCAATTTTAATAAACGCAAACAAACGCACAGTTATCCACCAGTATAGGCGGAATGCTTACCTTAGCACCTCAAAACTAAAATCCTTCCATTTGTCCATGAATGGGCTCTTAAACAGAATGCTGAAGGTTTTGTTAAAGCAGGACTTGCGCGGAAACAAATCACACGTCAACTCTTTAACTTAGATTTTCCGCGTAGATTAGATTCGTTTTTTGTGATCTTCTGTGGGGAACCTATAGAGATGAGAGGCTATCGTTCAGGTAAGGATTGGAAAAATGAACATATAAAATTGCAAAAAATCTTAAATCTATAACCAAAATGGGAGGCGTACGGGCCAGGCGTGGGATTGCCCTAATGCAAATGGCCCAGTCTCCTTCCTAAGGGGTTTGACGTGTGATTTGTGTACGCGCAAGCTGCTTACACCTTCGGCATTCTGTTTAGAGCCCAGTCAGGGACAATGGAAGAATTGGAGTTTTGCGCTGCGAAGGTACATGCGCAGATACAGCGAATAACTGTGCGTTGTTTGCGTTATTAAAATCACGCCATCTCTACGCCTGCGTCCTGCTTTGCTGCATGCCGAAATGTGGCGCGGATTTTACTTGCCGCCCCACACGACCCCAATTTTAAAAAAAGTGTCCAATTTCAGTGGTGTTCGGCCCGTGTTTAGTGGAAAAAAAAAAGTAAGTCGGTGACCTCATTTTGATTTCAAAATTTTGAAGAACGACAGTCGGGACCTCAAATTTAGAAATTACAAATGTATCGAGAGGTTATTTTGTAGGCGATCTAAACGTCAATTTTGACTTTTCCAATAGACTCCGTGGTTTAAAAAGTGACAACATACCTTTGTGTTTGTATAGTCAAAAACAAGTCGGTGACCCTCATTTTTATTTCAGATTCTTAATTCAGCCCGTTGTAAATACCATAGATGGGAATTCTGGAAATTTTATTCGATTAGATCACTAACACGTCAAACCCCTTAAAGGATGTTTTTTTGTTTTAAATAACAGTTACACTGTGATCGGTGTAGACCAATAGAAGAAACAACCTCTTTTCTGGTAACACTGTTGCAACTGTTCTGACTCAAAATACATAGTTTATCATACACGCATAGTGTAAGTGGAAATCTCTTCAAGGTCATTTCTTCCCAAATTTGCAGGTTACAGGGGTAAGGGCTATCGTTATTTGTGTACCCCCAACTGTAATTATATTTTGTTGTATATTTTGTTGGGGTATTTAACACGAGTTAACATACACTTAGGTCACCTGACCTAGGTTGTATATTTATAAACTAAGAAAAAACCATGGATTTTATCCTTGTTTGTTTTCTTACGATCATAAATTATAATAGATTTATCGATGAAGAAACTAAAATCTGGTACAGGAGGACTTTATTTTGAAAGAGTTCAGGTATTTTTCAATATCTTTCTGAAAAATGGAACGTGAACTTAGAAAATATGAGTTCTTTTCTTCCATGGGGAGGTGGGTAAGCACAGAGTTGTGCATTAACTACCGGTGTGGCAGGAGATATGGTCAGCACGGAGCCATATTCCGGGCTACATAGACGACAACGGAAATAAAGCGGCACTGGCACCATTTTACAAAATATGAATGAAAATTTCTTAAGTTTGCTCTCAAATGATAGTCTAGGCCCATTGGAAGAACAGAGATATATTTTACACATAAAAATAACATACCCAAAAACAGATACGGACATTGATATGAGGAAAAGACATACAGGGAATTGTAGGCCAACTTTTAAGTTGTCCATAACTGTAATCAACAAATGAGGAATTCCACATGAATATTGTGAATCGTACTCATGATATTAAAACCACAAAGGTTATAGACCGATCAAAATGTGTAAATAGCGTGGGAAACATGAATACGGCGTGCGTTTTCTTGTGTTAAACGGCCCATTTTCGTCGTCGGAGAATTTAACGTTGCCGGCAACGTTTAATTATAAATCGTTCTGTTTACCCATCAGGAAGCTGATTGCGTCTAATATTTCGGATGAGGGCTTTTGTATATAAAAGCCGTACAACCATGACAAAAATATCGATTTTGAAAAATTCTTGCGGGGCGCACTATTTTTCAAAGTGCCAGTGTCTCTTGAAAACATGAAAATAAGTTGCCGTGAAGAGTCAACTGAATCGAGTGCCCTTCACCGTTGTAGGCGAGTCCGGAGGACCTTATCCTGCCCACACCGGCGAATTATGATTTGAGTATCGCTAGCAAGAATGATATAAGTAGTAATCATTATGCTTCCTTCCTGTGTAATGATGGTTTTCATAAGGTTATTGGTGTAATTATCCAATCAGAGACAAGGTGAGAAAAAGCATAAAATGCGCATAGACGTTAAACGTCGGGATTTGTGATGGTATAAAACTCATAATTGATAATAGCTATTCTGATTGTATCAAGAAAGATATGAGAAAATATTTTTATATGCTTCATCCTGTGTGACAGATTCCATTGTTCTAGCTTCATATTCTGAAAATAGATTATTTCCAGAAATACCAATTTCAAAAAAAGTAGTGTTTCTGTTAGAGGAAAAATACAGAAAAACACTTCAAATCGAAAGACAAAAAATAAAATCATTATATTAAAAACCACTAACTCACTTATACACAGTAGTTCTATGGGAAAAATGGCAACTTTGAGCATTGTTTCTTGCAATCAAAACTCTCACAGAGGAAATATCAACAATATCACAACAAGTACAAGCTAAAATCACCAAAGACCCAAATTTGAACATTATGATAACCAGAGAAAATATTTCGTAGTTACGAATCACCAACTCGAACCTACGTCAGACCGGCAACCCACAAGATTCTCTATATGGCGGCCAAGAAACCATAGGAGAAAAAATACCAGTCTCCCATGTCCATCAGGAAAATTCCATCTCTTTCTTACGATAATTAGTGCATATTAAGACATTTTAAGCAGTTTTTTCAATGCATGCAAGAAAAGTAGTCCACCCAAGATTTTTGGGTCCTTACGGCAGCCAGATTAGTGGTGTAACTACCCTCGTCTACGAAGGGGGGGGGGGGGTGGTTACCACCCCCCCTTCAGGTTTTTTCCCCGGCTTGCTAAAACCCCTCTTTTGTGGCCAAATTATTAATGTAATTGTCAATTGACAGTCGCTCATTTTAATCCAAAAAACAAACATCCACCAGGGTATAGGTAATATACAAGGTGATCCAAAGTGATCGATAGGGGGGGGGGGCGGTGGTGTGGTAACCACCCCCCCTCCGGAAGAGAAGTACCAACATGCCTACACAACACAGGCACCCCACAAGGAAATCACAGGACACTTGTTTGGTACAATAGAGCTATGGTATCCTCTTTCCATTGATACCAAAATGAGTACCAACATGCCTAGCATTACGTCACAGTGGACGTCATAAAGTTCGCATGTCAGCAAAAACTGCCGTTTCAAGAGACACACAAAGTGAAAATTTTTTCGCAAAAAGGTTAGGGGAAAATCAGAATTTTCAGGCGGTTTTTGACTCTACTTGATGGGAATGACTAGTTTTATAATGACATTTCATTTTGAGCTACAATAGGGTGTTTGAGTCGCTAAAATTGCGAAATATCAATTTTCCACCCTATATTCAGTATTTTCGTACTGTACTCAAATATGACGTCATGGTGACGTCATTCATAACGGGGATGTTAGTACTTATTTTGGTAACAATGGAAAGAAGAAAAAACTCTAAGCATTCCTTTGGTTATCAATACCAGGAATCGGGTTGTTCAGTAACGAAAATCACAGGGGGGGGTAACCACCCCCCCTTCGAGGGTTTTGTTACAAAAAATGCTCAGGTAGACGAGGTTAAACATTTTTACTGGACCTTAAATTTCACTGCGGGTAAAGAAAAATATATGAACTTTCCTCTGAAACCAAACTCAAGTTTTGATGGGTAAGTTTGGAGGACGAAGTTTATCGATCGATTCCCGACGCACCTTTTAAAGATGCAACGGAAGTTTCCATAAAAATTGTCATCACTAGTATTTGAACGCCAGACAAGAAGTAGGATGGAATATACAATGCATTGTTCGAGACGTAAACTTAACCTGTTCCTATTGAATAATAAACCTATGAATATCGGACTGAATGAAATAACAATAAACTGTTGGAAAACAACATCTATTCTCTCTAAGATACTGTCTATGACCCCAGGAAAGAAACAGGCCATCAGATATCAAAGTTAATTGTTATCAAACACACGGAAAGGTGATGTTTGAAGTTAGGTTAAACCATAACCCTGACTAAAACAGTCAAGTATGTATATGTTTTAATATCTAATGACAAATGCCCAACGCAGTGAAATCATTCATAAATGATAACTTACAACATGGCACCAAAACACTTTTTGTAGAAATTTCATACATAAATCAATGATATTATGCAATTGTACACCAAGTTTTTAAAATTTCGTTTAAATCATGAATTGGTCTAATGTTTTGATTTAGTAGGCGTCCTTTTTGCTAACAACCAACCTCAAGTCAATAGATGGGCTTGCGGTAGGTGTCAATGAATTTATTCACTGTGCAAAGGTGAAACCTCCCGGTCCCGCGTTTATCCAAGATACGGACGCCCTAACATGGCCGCTTTGAGGCGGGTCGGCGGAATGGGATGGGACAGTCAGGGGTTTTCACCCTACTCCCTCTTTGCCTGTCTATTCGAAACTTGCTGCGATATACACTTGGCACAAAAGTATCTCGGCACGTTTTTTCGACAGTATTGTGTGCCAAAGTCAGACCATTTTTGAAAGTTTCTGAAATATACAATTTGTTTGCCTAGGTCGTGCTCGTTTTATTTAACATCTCGCTTGTAAAAAGCGTGCAACATCTCTGCGATAGATGCGTTCCGAAAGTACCACATCGTTAACGTGTCTTCTTGGCACACAGCGCCGGTCATTGTTGAATCACGGTCAGAAAGTAACTTGAGCCACCGGGCCTTGGCAAATCTTCACTGCGCTAGGGAGTTATCAACAACATCCTAATCGGCTGAGCGTGGGAACTAGTAAACACAGTGCTAAGCGAATTGGCTATGTCATGGCAATAAATATATTTACGTATTTCCCAAAATAAAAAGAAATACTTCTCGTTGACCAAATCGCTTCAATTTGGACCAATCTCGTATTTTCTTCTGTACCTGAAACGCGATGTCGCTTAGTGTGACCGGTCAGGTCGTAAGAGTAAATTCAAAACAACGCTATCATTCTTATTTTCGGGGATTCAACATGCATGCTTCAGATAGCGTTGATTCGGATTTTTTTTGTACATTGTACACTGGAGATTCGCAAAACTATTGGCCTCTGTAAGATTTACACACCAAAAATCCTCCTATAAATTGGTCTAGTTAGGGACTAGTTTAAAATAGGTTGATTTTTGTGAAAAAAGACGAAAAAAACGTGAAAAATACGATCCATACAAGCATTTTCTTACCTTATCAGCTGGTTCAATTATCAATTGCTGCTGCCAAGTCATGCCACACTCCAGGCACTCCAAACTAGTGAGCTAAGGGTCTTTTTGTGAGGAACCCGTTACTAATATCAGATCGACCACCTGATTCGTCGATTTCGCGATATCCAGGGTACCGCGAGACCGTTTTTTTTTTCATCCTTGTTCAAGCTAATCGCAGAGCCCTTTAAAACAGCGTTTTTGGTTGCTGTGGAGTCCCATGACGTCGCGCATGTCTAAATAGCCGTCCATAGCCATGCGGATCGGTATCGGCGGCGCTGGTCCGGAGCAGTCAGATGCTATGGGAGGCGTAATGGTGTGAGTTACGCAAATCCCCAAACCACAAGTTGCAGTTTTTGGATTTTTCAATGGTCACTTGTGGTACAAACAGAATAATACACGTGTCTATTATTTATTTAAAAAAGAAGAAGTTTTTTCCGACTGAATGAGCGAGAAAGCCTACTTGCAATCATTGATTGTGGTCCGCGTGTTCGTGTCCCAGTAACCACTGCAATATATGCCCATGAAAAATCCAAAAACTGCAACTTTTGGTTTTTGGGTTTTTCGGGTGTTTTGATCGCAGCATTTCTGCACTGCTTTTTTTTTTTACATCCAGGTATTTAATGAAAGAGCAAACCTAGAACATAAAATTGTACATTTCGAAAACTGTCAAAAAAAAATTGGGTAGGACTTTGGCCCATCCTGATCGAAAACATGCCGAGATACCAATTGGTGCCAACTATCATGTACAGTTGTGACTCTCTTTTCGCGGGTTCGACGGCTTAACGTCCCTCCGAAGGACGTGATGGTTTCATGATTCATTTGCCCAATTCCAAGTGAACCCTTGAGGAGAGCGGTATTTCTGTTTTAATCAAACCTGGTATACGATCAAATCCAGATTAGTACCGGGTTTAATAACCCTCAGGAATAATTGTCCCCACGGAATTCGAACCGGTTGTAGAAGTAATTATGGTCCGCGTACTCACTAGTCCGGGAAAATTGTGAACATGGGCAATCGATTCAGTTGACTCTTCCGCAACATTAGTTTTTTACGCTTTATTTTCCGTTAACTCGTCTATGGACCCCGGGCCTGTTGCTCCCGCCGGACTATACAAAACATCTGCTTTCACATCCCCACGGAATCTTGGTAATTTGCGCCACAGGGAAGCACCCAACAAAGTCCACGCTCCTCCCTCTCCCACATCTGTGTAAGTAAACTATGACCATCTGATACTTTTGTGAATAGTATCTGAATCAAGAATTGATTTAGATACACCGCAAATTTTATGATTTTTTCAGAAGGAAAAAATAGCAACAACATTAAGCTAAACTATAGGCAGATGCAATTAGGAAATTAAAAGTTTTTAAAAATACCAAAGTTTTCATTCAAGTGGGTGTTGGGTGGACGTGTTTGAAGCATGGGTCTGACGATCTTACAACAGACTTTAATGTTAGGTACTTTTTCTATTATGTCCCTTAGACAAAGCACGTGATCATATTTGAACAGCAGGTATCTTTATACTATTTACAGCGAGTGAGTGTGAATTGTATACGGAAAGTAATCATTTACATCTTTAATGTATGCTTACATCCTGTGTGAAGATTAATTTGTCGAGCATCTAATTCTCACAAATTTCCAAGCTGTCAAAATTATTTTTTCATTACAGTAAGCACACCAAACATCTTAACTCTAAGAAGGTCCCGTATGCACAAAAGAGTTAGACAGGGTCTAAATTTTTTAACCTGGTCTAAGTGTAGATTTTTGGGTCCCACCAAAGAGTCATTTCCGTCCTTTACACCAACGCGAGGGCTGTTGTATTTTATTTTGAATTTGCACTTATATCTTTCAAATTTGCTAGTTTTTTTTAAACTTAGAAGAAGTGTGAATAAATATCAATTTGAGGCAAAATTAATTTTGACTTAGACCATGTTCTAGCTTTAACCTGTTCTAACTTTTTGTGCATACGGGCCAACCCATAAAATCAAATCTTACAAACCGATTACCCCCGAAGCCTTAAATATCACTGGGGTAATAATAACACAAAATTTAATTTTTTTCTGATATACAAATCTCAATTTTTGAATGAGGTTAATTTGGGAACGACTTGCCAATCGATGAGACACCTTTAAAGCTTCACAAGGAAGTTACCTTAATGAAAATTACCATTATTATTTGAACCGGAGTGGTTTTTCACATACGTGTGTCCACTGTTCGAGACTGCGAACTTAATCTGTTCCTTTTGAATAAACATATTGAATTGATAACTGAAACACAATCACTCTTTGGACTCGTTTGATGCGTCAAAGAGTCATTTACCATGTCATTGTCCAGTCATTTTATCAAACACATGAAAGTTTCTATCACGATCGTCCCCGGGGATCGTACTTTAAGCTAACTATCATGCTTGACTAGACCTGCCCATTATGTTGTTTTAAACTGTTATGAACGTCTCGTAGACGTCATAGGTCATAACGACCTTTTGAACACAAACAAATGAGGCCTGTGCACAAGTGATCGAATTCAAAATATAAGCACAGATTTATTGATTTAATCAATTGGTTCAAGCATTGTATGTCCAAAACACAATTCACAATAACAACTTTACATAAGATACTATATTTCAAGTCCTCTAGAGTCCAGTGTTCCAAGCAGTGTTTGCAGTTCAAACGAGAATAATAAGAATGAATACTAATAACCACTAATAATAAAATAATATAATAATAATATAAATAAGAATAATCTAATAATAATCATAATGAATATAGACTAAGAATATATAATAATATAAGAATAATAATAATAATAATAAATAATAATATAATATAATAATAAATCAGGTTTATTTTTAATCTCAAAATCGGGCCTATTAGGCCAAATTGCTAGAGGACTTTACAACTTAATAATTGAGACAGAAAAACAATGCAACTTGGAGGCAGTAGCTTAAAAGCGCAGATTGCCAAATCAAACACACTACAACGGAAAAACATACCGGATGGTATGTCCTCACCGGAAGACTCCAAAATGCAGCATGCAATAATACAGGGTGTTCCCAATAAAAGTGGTGCAAGAGATAAACTCCGATTTCTCAAAAAGTTGCTGAACTGTTGCATTTCATTTTCATGGAGGATATCAATATAATTCTTTTGTATTGTTTGTTTCAAATCCCATGCACAATCCGCCCGGCGACAAAACAGGATATCACCGAATATTAAAGACTATATGTTTTCATCCACTCCAATGGGATTTAAACAGTTCGTGATTATCGGTATATCATATAGATTCGTGGCTCAACGTGTACATTGACTAAATTGATAACCTAAGATTCTGAATGCGATATGCTACTAAAATTACTACTGTACAGTGCTGTATCTGAAAAATATTACATGATATCTACTACTAACAACTTCAACTTTAAGCTGACAAGACTTATTCTAAGGTGATTTCGGGGGGTAAAGTATGTTAAATTGAACAGATTTAAGAAAGCAGTGGGTAATTATGCAATATTAGTTTCAAGTAAATTGTTAAGTACGAATTATCATAAGGACAGATGGACTCCCTTAGACTTAGTCAATACAATGCATGGTATATTCTTCCCAATTGTGTTAATATTATAAACCTTCACAAAGAGGAGAAACGTCAAAAAATCGTGTCGTTGTGCCATTACACATTTGGATCCTGGTTAAAAGTGTCAGGCAAAAGGTTACTGCCGAGCTAAGGACTTTCATGTCACTAAGCCTATTTTTAATTTCCTTTCTTGTAAATTTGATTATTGACATATTCCAACATATGTGCCCCAACTAAGTTTAAACAGCTGTATAATTATTTGCAGAAATGTTCTTTATAACGAAAACTTGCCACAGGTAAGAGATTAACAAAAGAGAATAAGGAAAGTTGGATTTTTTGCTGATCATAATGTTAAGATACATCGGTAGGTGGAAATCATAGGGTGTTTTATTATTTTATTATTTTTAGCCTATGTGCTATTTAATCATCTATGAAACTAATATCGTGTGCATTTTGTTTTCCTCGTTGTTAATAATAAGTGGTAGGCCATGAATTACAGCCGTACATTCAATGTGTGGGAAATACATCACCCGAAAGCAGAGAACGGACAAATGATGTAAACTGTGTAATCCCATGGAATGGATGAAAAAAAGATTGACCTTTAATAATCTGTCATATCTTTGGCTTGCGTGGGAGGATTGTCATGGGATGTGCACAATTTATACAAAAGAGGATTATTAATATTCTCCATGAAAATGAAAATCACAGCTTTAGTAGTTTTTGAGAAATCGGAGTTTATCTGCTTGCACCACTTTTTTGGGACACCCTGTATTCCAAGGGTAACAATATCGATAGGAATCTTCTGAGTCTTGAAGGTAATTTTGTCCAGCAGTTCAAGACGACGGGGTTAAATAAGTCCCTCGACGACACTAATATTCCACAGTATATCAGTCCAAGATAATCACCACGATTTCCATCTGTCCACAATTTGGAATCCTATTTTGATTCCCAGCACTTTTGGCTTCAAAGACGACAGTAGAATAATTACAGCGACTTCGCTCACATGGAATTATAAATCCTGGCACTAGGTACTGTACAGGTCTGCTACTCATTGCAGATTAAAACTAACTATGACTTCTAGCTACTTATTACTGGTTGCTGCTGGCAAAACTAACCTCTTCAAACTCTCCATTATGTATTGATTTCACAAAGTTTCCAAGTCTTAAAATAGATATTACCACAGCATCATGCATAAACATAACCTGGCACTGTCAAATCAGATTTCACATAAATGACATCATTTGCATTGCACTATCTTCCAAAAATAATATCCGGGGAATCCCGAAATTCTCTAATCTGTTTTGATCTCAATGCATAAACAAGTTGACTCAGTTAAGCATTCCGGGGAATCCCACTCATCTCTTGCTTGACGTAAATAACAGGTGCATTTTGCACAAACAACACTTTCTCTTTTTTTATAGTAAACAAAGTACTTTCCCGTGAGAAATATTTTGGTTCATCCTGCATGAAATTAGCCTAGCATGAAATCTTCTATAAGAGGATCAAAGGATTACAAGGCTTGTACAGCTTTATTCCGTAAAAGAGTCTTTACTCTAGTCTAACTCATGAATATCTTACACCAAGGACACACCAATCTTTTCTCAAATAAAATTGAGAAAATAATATTTTTAATCACAAAATTTGAAGGTAATATAACAATACCTTAAAGGTGCGTCGAGAGATTTCAAGCTATCCATATTTTTTGTCATATGTAGTGATTTCATAAGACATGCTATAGATTTCGTACCTTGTATTTGGCTACAGAAATGTTTAAAATTTAAAGCAAAGGTTTTGCTTATATTTGCTTTTATATTTGCTTATATTTCAAAATAAAACGGGCTGAATTTACTATTTGCTCTAATTGGAAATTAGAAATTTCACAAGTTTGGTACCCAAAGAAATATTTCTCAGCTTAATCTTTTCACATTGGGATATCTTTGATGGAAAGCTTTACATAGTGCAAGATCAGGGCTTTCAATTTTTTTAGGGATAGCTGATATGTGAAATCTCTCGTTGCACGTTTAATGACGAACGCTTCACGCAGTGAAATAATTCATAAAGAATTGCTTACTACATGCTGCAATCATTTCTTAACCAACACTTAGGGTGTAGACCCTAAATCTTCATCGCTAATGCTATCCCTTGGTACAGGATGTTCGCACTGGCGGATCTACATAGGGGCGTGCTCGGCGCACGCCCCCTCGTTGGAGCACCCTAAAAATATTTTCAACACCGACTAAAAATGGCGTTAAAATGTTGACCATTTTTGTGGTCAAAAACGTGTGAAATGACCCTTTTTGTGGTCATAATTTTGACCTCATTTTTTAGTCGGTGCATAGTTGACTTGGCGTTTTTAGTGTGAGGGAGAAAAAAATTATACCCCTCCCCCCCCCAAAAAAAAAAAGAAGAAGAAAACGGGTCAGGTGTTAACCTAAAAGTTAAGGTTATTCATTATTAAGCATGTGCGTGATTTTTGTAAGAGGAAATAGCTACGAATTGTAATCTGCATTGCTATTTCATCGATAATATAGTCAGGAAAGAAAATCGACCATTCTACCGGCTCGTATTGACAATTTCTCTTCTATATTTTATATTTGTCTTGATAAAGATACAGATTAAATCAGCTTAAATGGTTTTTATACCATCTTGATTTTTTGCTTAAATTAAACAATTTCCTGGGCTTTAAATGTGTACTTTGACAGCTTTTGACGTAGACAACATTTTATGTGTGTTTTTAGCAATTAAAGTTTCATTACTAATATTTTATTTAAATATTAATTATAGGTTTGTAATTTTCTTAAACGCTTTATTTTAAAGAGCTCTATCTCATGATGCAGTTCATATGTATATATGTAGATGGCTCAGTTTTCAAGTTATGACCCTCTAAGTAAAGACCCACCCGCTACGGGCGAGCGGCCCATCGTTCTGCCCCATAATTTACCATTATAAACCCTTTCAGTTTTTTTTTCAAAACTCACTTTTTCATGCTTGTACACAGGAAAAAAAAAACAGATTAAAAAAAATAAAGGCCAATCGGCACCATTCTTGAGCAGTCCAGGGCCCTGTTTCACATAAAAGTGAATTTAAGAAGAATCATTCTTCTTAAGTCTCTAACACTTCTTAAAGGTGCATTTCGTGATTCCAGCACCTCCTGTTTGATTCATTATTCAGTAGATAACCTTGAGAAAAGCTTATTCACAAAAATTGAGTTGACGGACAGAAAATACAAACCAGTGAATTTCTCACAGACACAACCGAATTTGCATGAAAACATGGATTACTAGTGTTAACGGTTCAGATGATATAAAAATCCTCAACTTTTTTCAGGTAAGTCGGGGGGACGAGGCTGTGGATCACGAAATGCCCCTTTAAGAGGAATTTGTAAGTAAAATTAATAAAATAGAACCTAGTTATAAAAGGGACCGGGATTGAACTTCATAAATCTCATTCAAAAATTCTTTGACATTTCTCCTTAAATTGGCTTAAACGATTTAATAACTTCAGAAGAATAACTCTTATTAGGTTTCGCTTTTAATCTTAAAAGATTAATCTTAACTTATATGAAACAGGGCCCGGAAGTAATTTTGTCACGTGTATGGAACACTCGATGTCCAAAAATTCAAAAACTCGATGTCCAAAATTCAGGTTTTTCGGTCGATAATCCAAGAACAAACTTACATTTTGAATTGATAATCCGAGTTTAGATTTTTCGATGCTCAATTCGGGAAGAGGTACCCCCTGCAGCACCACCCCCCTCCCCGCCACAGCGCAGGAGGGGACATCCCTCCCGCACCCACTACCCGGCACTGCGGTACCATTGTACCTGTGTTTTGACAGTCAATTCCACGCCCCCTCGTTCCAAAAATCCTGGATCCGCCACTGGTATTAGACCACACCTGAAGTGAATAAGCCGAATACGCCGTCTTTATGTAATAAGATGATGATTTAGTACTTTCTGTCGTGTACGACAGAAAGTCAAAGCACGGTGTTCTATGGGGACAATTACGATAGCAGGCAAATTCAAAACAAGGTTTGCGGTTTTCTTTAGTACTTGTTTGTCCAACAAACCTTCGAAACGTTCTTGGTAGGTGGTCTACAATCGATCCAATGCAATTTGAGAGAAATTCGTATCCTCAAAAAAATCTCCTCCTGTCACTTTAAAGGCTGACTCAGAGATTTCAAAATATAATTTTTTGTGTGTACTAATACAATAGTCAACTAGAACTATAGATAGCAACCTAAAATGCACAATTCCAAGGTTGTGATTGGATCGTATTTTCCGTGTTGAATGCAGTAAACATTATGTATATATTACTGTTCCCATAGGATATGGTGTATAAAAAAAATTCGGGATCCGAATTTTTTAAACAAAGTTGTGATTTTCTATATGATTATGAAGGACTTCGATTTGAGCTTAGCTATTTCACACGGGTAATTAGTATAATTGGACAATGATTATGTATATGCAAAAACACATTTGTTTTTGAAAATTGGAGGCGACGCCTCCTCGGAAATCTCTGAGCTGGTCTGCCCTTTATTACAGTAATCGTTCTAATTTATTACAGTAATCGTTCTATTCGACAATGGAAGCGCTCATAGCACTACTTATTAGCCTTCTCGTTGTGGGTGTTTCTTCAAATCCTACTGGACCACCTGCAGGGGCATGTACTACTTTAACACCAGGTCACCCCGCATCAACGAATAATAAGGATACTGTACCCTATCGGATCACAGCTAGCTCTAATATGTACGCACCAGGCGCTGATATTACAGGTATGGCACTACCAAGTCCAATTTATTTGCTTACAAAGATTCCAGAGGGTGTATTGAGTCAATCCCACAATGCACCAGTTTTGTGAAATTTCACCTCAATAGGGTCATGTGATCCCACAAAAATCCTATTCTTAACACATGAAAACCTTGACTTTTACGCTCATTTTAGCCCACAAATCGTTAGTACTCAGGAAATTTTAGCATGATCATGAAATGTCATGTGGTTCTTAAACTTTTGGAACACTAAGTACTGACATGTAAAAAATAGTACAGTACAGTATAGGCACATTGCAATGTATGGGATTGGTTCAAAATACCCTCTGCAAGGACTCCAAATATCTACGGTTTACATTCAAATGCTTGTAGTTGCACTTCAGATGTTTAGTCATAGGGTTATAGGACAATATAGGGCAAAAGTCAATCAGAGTTCACAGAGGGGTCAAATATAAAAAAAAAATCCATGTCTTCTGCTTCAAGTACGCGAAGAAATATAGATATTTCTTTTGATCACAAGGAAGCAAGACTTCTAGTTAACCAGGGTAGGCATACCACTCTAACAGCACAGCGAATTAAAAACGCATCAACATCTGGCACAGTAACCCCGAGTGCAGGGGGGGGGGGAGGACACCTTAGAGTTGGGATTTTCGAGGTTGCCGGGCTCCTATGGAGCTCTATGGAAAAATCCCTAATCGGCATTAATATGCCTGATTGATTTCTTCAAAACCGCTTGATGAATTCCTTCAATATTTACCATACGGCAAGAAGACATCATTTATATCAATTTGTTCTGAAATTGGAGAAATCTTGCATTTGAAAATCCCATTTTCGCGCCATTTGGAAAATCCCCAAAGAAATAAAGGAGGATGGCCGATTTAAGTATATGAAATGTTCGCCTTGATAGATAGCCTTCACCCCAAAAACTCATCTGCAACGGTTTCGCGCCGATATTTCAGCCGTTTTTGATGTAAGAGCTAAAAATGTGATTTGGTAAAGCCCCCATAGGGTACTGTGAAAATTAATATTGGTCGACAAAAAGGGGGCAAATTTTCAATCATAACTTCCCAAACCAAACATCCTTTATCCCTAAGATTTCACAGGGTAAATGAGTAAAAAATAGTAAAAACAAAAAAAAAAACAAAATTTAAAAAAACAAACACCCCCCCCAACAAAGCTTTCTCTGTACCAAAATTTGGCACTTCCGGTCAAAATTGGACTTCTGGGACGAGGCATTAATTAGCGATCGGGCCATGGACTTTACAAGAAAATCAAAAATTGAAACGCCGTGAAAAGATAGTCTCGTTCCCAGTACTTGCCGGGTGTCCTAGGGAATAATATATACTGACGAGAGTGGTATTCACCAGAGACGCGACTAAGTTGAAATATTTTGCACGGACAGCTCGTCGCCCATCAAGCGATCAAATCTGACTGTCGTTGTGCCGAAATACCCGGCTGCCGAAATACCCATGCATGGATGTAAACATCAAGCCTCAAGGCGATATTCCCCCGGAGATTCCCCGAATATTGAATATTTCGGGCCAATAACTTTTAAAAACCCAGGATTTGGACTTTTTTCAATTAAAGTGTGCAAGGAGTTTCCTGAGGCTGAGTTCCATACATCGCTGCTTAATTGTCTGCCTTTTCCGGGCCTTCATGTGAGTATATCGTACATCGTGTATCGGTCGTGGTTGTTGAATTTGGCACACACAATGGTAAGGAACTGGCGTGAAACTTGACTTATTGTGGCAGTTTTCGCGTATTTAATCATTTTTTTTTATCTGATCTAAAGATATTTTCTTGAGATACAACTACAGGATATCCTTGTTGATGTTATTTATTATCATTATGTAAAAAGAAGTCATTTCAGTGCAGTGTCCGTGAGTAGTAATTTTGCTTCAACTCATGAACTGAACTAGTTACTCTAACTTGGCACTCCATATTGGGAAGTCGTTTCGCCCCGGACCCGGGCTATGACTTGTCAAGCTAGAACTGAACTTGCAACTTGCAAGGGCAATTTTTGTTGACTTCATTCACTCTTAGCTAGGTAATCTTTCATGCCAGGGAGTAACTTCGAAGAGCCATAGTTGACATTACACAGACTCGCATGCGATGGGATTAAGTTGACATAAGGTGGCACAGTTCCAATTTGGGACATCACAGCGACCGATAGAATAGGTCTCTGGATAAACTTGGTGATCGGTTCCAAAGCAAGGACCAGGGTTTTCTAAATTACCCCGGTAATCTTGCAATCAATCTAGTCTTGAGTTGACCCGTCCATTTTCTGAAACAAATGCCACATGTACTGCTGTTCATCACATACTTCTGGGTTTAATTGCGTGTTACAGGCACATGTACTCTGTTTCACAGAAAGAATTTCCCAGATAGCAAGACTACGTTGGGCCAACGTTGACGCAACGTAGTCCCGGACGTTGGACCAACGTTGCAATAAGACGTCTGACAAACGTCATTTTGGCCAGTGGGCCATCGTTGGTCCAACGTACAAAGTTCGACGTTGGCTTAACATTGATCCAATGTCAGAAATAGGTTGTGCCAACGTTGGCTTATAGTTGAGCCGGTGTCGGGTCAACAATTAGTACTTGCTTTGTTCAGAATTGTGCCAATTATTATCAAATTCTTGCGGTAGATTGTATTTTGTCTCCTATTAAAGGAATTTATTCCTCCATAATATAATTAAGGAATATACAGAATATGTTTAGCTTGTTTCATCAACTTTGAAGTTGATGTGCAATGAAACAAGTTCGAACAGTAACAGTAAAACGAAATCTATTCCTGACAAGATAAAATGCTTATTCTATGTTGTCAACAGGTGAAAATTGTAACTTGTGCATGATTGCTTCTCATTTGAAGCCGCAAATGCAATGTTCTGCAAAAATGCAATTAATTCCATCCACTAAATAAGAAAACTTGAATGTAGCACCACAGGAGAAGATTAAAATGGTAAACAAATTAAACATTTCGCAACGTTGGGCCAACATTGGGCTGACGTTGTCTTAGAGCCGACATCCCTGAACAAATGGAATCCATTTTAAACACAACTACACATTTAATCAAATTTACCAATACACGTAACATCATTTTCATTTTCCATGACAACTTCTAAGTTCACATCCCACATTCTCGTCGTAATCCTACGTTGGGCCAACGTTGCTTTGCCACCCATCTGTCAACCCAGTTAAAGTAACTTTCATGATCAGTTTCGACATCACCCCGACGTTGGCTAGACGTTGCTTCAGCCTTGCCGACCCTGACCGTGCCGACCATTGCCGACGTTGGCCCAACGTTTGCTTGCTATCTGGGTTAGTATTGATTTATGCCACCACTCTGTGAATTCGACAGCCTCAACCAGTGGCGTAGCCAGGGTTTTATTGACGAAGGGGCACAGATTTTTGAATGTACTGACAGATGTATTGTACAACAAACCTTTTTTGGCTCGCTGCGTTTGCCGGTTGCCCCATTTTTTTTCCTGTTGCCTCCAAAATCTAAAGGGGTAGGCAACGCCACTTGAGACATTAGCAGTAGTATAGTAGTGACCGATTGACGAGTTCTTATTAACCAATTGTTATGATGCTCTTATGAAGCTCTCTGTATTTCATATTCATTCATAGGCCCGTACACAGAGGGGGTGCGGTCACCCCCCCCCAAAAAAATAAAAAGGAATTTTGACAAGAAAGTCCACATTTGGTGATGAGATGAGGGGGTAAGTCCACGTTTACCAAAAAAGGTCCACATTTTCGAGATTCCGCACCCCCCAAAAAATCCTGCATAGGGCCCTGTTCATTCATGAATGCACCACACCCTCAAAACAACAGCTTTTTAGACAAATGTACCAATGGACAGTTATGTACCGAGAGAACATCACAGTCGGGGAAAGGGCACGTGCCCCCCTCTGGCTACGCCACTGGCCTCAACGGAATAAAGTGCATGTTGAAGATGAGGTGCAGAATACTGAATTCATACCTTGATGGTGAACAAAATTCTGGTGGAACTGGTTTTGGTCAGCTGCTTACATATTAGAGGGCAACGAGAGATTTTGAGGCACCCAGGATATTGGGTCTTAATGGTGGTGGTTTCATAGAGATTAGACACTTAATAGAGCTCTTACCTTGTATTTATTTGGCACAGAATGTCTAAAGCGAGAACAAAAAGGTGATTTGAGTTGTTAATATTTCAATTAAAACATAGACTGAATTCTGTATTTGTCTATACGAAAAACTAGAATTTTTTTGCTACCAATCAAAAATTTTTGTACAAGAAACATTTCTCAGCTGAATCCATTTTGCGATGGGGAAACTTTTGATGGAAAGCTTTCATCAGGCCAAAAATCAGATTTCAATTTTTTTTAGGGACCCACCTGCTATTTGAAATCTCTCGTTGCACCTCTTTAAAGGTGCGTGTACGATCCTTTAAGTGTATTGTGTTCTTACTTGATAGTGAGAGCCTGGCCACTTGCACATACACACCCATCAAGTACCGTGGGAAAAGAACTTGCGGTTTTGATGGTAGACGTCATAACGCATGCGCGCTTCAGCCAATATTACACTATGTGCTATAGTAGATTCAACCCATCGTGTCACCTCACGTATTTTTCCGAAGGTACTGGCATTGAATGAGGGGATGTGCATTGGATGGAAATTAAAATTCCACGCTATGAAACATGTAGTCTGCTAGCAGAGAAAAATCAATTATGTACTTAATAAAATCATTCAACTCAACGTAAACGCATAGCTACATTAACTCTCAAAAATTCTGACTAATCGTATTTGCTTTAATAATATTCAATGTAACAGGTGAGTTGAACGTTGCTGACTTTGAGGCTTGAGCGCCCGTGTTTTGGATACGAGGGAACACAAAAGCCTTGGTATTCCTTCTGTATACATGAAAGGCGAGATTATCTCAGTTCGTTCATGATACAGGTGAATCGAGCCACATATTCTGCTTCCTCTCCAAACTTTTACTGCGGTGACACGATGGGTTGGATCAACTATAATATTGATGGTTAACCACTAAAACGGCGGGTTTTTGCTTATATCTTGGGAATGAAATGGATTTGAGAGCTCAAATTTCAGGACAACAATGAGAAAAATACGGCCTTTCATCTGATATCAAAATCGATACTACTTCCGGGTAAATCAGGGGGGTCTCAAAGACAATCGGAACACGCACCTTTAACTCCTTTGCCCATAACTGTACGTTATGCCCAGCACACAGAGTCAACTCTCAAAAAGTGACAGGAGATTTTTTTTAGGATACGAATTTCTCTCAAATTTCATTACGTGCAGATATGTTCTTTTCATTATTCTTAAATTTCGGCAAAAGGGATTTAATACCCATTTTGTCCCTGATTTTGTTCAAATTATGATGTTCACTTAGATCCTCGAACTGAGCACTGGTCAATCACTGTTACGAGTCATGATTATGAGCAAGGAATACGGGCTCTCTCTACAATATGCACGCCTGCGCAGATCTTGCACTGGTATTGCCGGCTGGTTTTCAATTCGTGTCGCAGAAATCTGACCTACCCCCCCTGCCCGAGTGCTAGTCTTTTTCAAAGACTTAACGGTGGAGGGCGCTCTTACGCATATCGGATGGTTAGAGACAGATTTGACTAAAAGCTAGGCCTGGTCACGAATATTTAAAATCTAAATGACCGTTATTGGAAATTGCACTATTTTACAGCGGGGTTAATCCACTAACCCCGGCGGATTTGAAGTCAATAATTTATTCCAAAATTATCATGTGATTACTAAGATTTGTAGAACAGAGGTTTAAGAGGTGATTTTGTAAAGTCACTGGGACCGAGGCTGCACGTAAGAATTTCATAAAATTACCGTTTGGAAATCCAAAATGCCCAAATCGAGCAGGTCGCGTCCCCCCCCCCGAGTTTATCACATATCATGCAATGATGGTGCTATAGTTTTATATATAACTAGCACGTTCTTGTAAAAAGCTCACATTATATCTTTATGTGAAGTTCTCTTAAGGGGTGTAACGTTCCGCCAAAATTATACCAAAAATTATACCAAAAAGGTCAAATTTGGAAGAAAAATACATAATATATTCTCCAATAGAAATTTTCAAGAAGTCCGTTTTTAGAAGGTCGAATTCCATTTTTGTCATTCTAAACCACCCCCTAAAAACCACATTTGGTAAAAACAGCACCCCCACAAATTCATTGATTTAGGTGTGGTAAATTGGGTCCTCCTTATGTTAGAGTAAACACATCATTTAAATATGTTTATCTGCTCAATTATAATTTACTTTGTGCTATTTAACCTCGTTATCTTACAATAGTGACGATTGAGCAGACGTCAGACTCGAATGAATTCAAAGGTTTTATCATACAAGCTCGACGAAAAACGGGTGACACGGATGCGGCAATTGGAACGTTCAAAGACCCACCTTCCGATACACAGTTGCTGGCGGCGTGTACACCAGCAGATGTAAGTAGAGGGGTTAAAGGACATGGCATGAAAAAAATGACATAATGAAAAGGACCTTACTGGAATCACTTCCACGAGTTGAAAACAATTTGGATGTTTACATTCTGTATGTACCATATATACATTGGTCACTGATATTCTAGAAATAAATTGAGTTGACACTTTAATCATGTTTCTATATAATGTGCACTCTTTTCATGTGGGGACACAGCTTTTCCTGGTTAAAATAATATTGTTTTAATTTTAGTAAAGGAAATAAGTAATCCCCAGATCTGTAGCACGAATATTTAATTAAAAGGCCAATATTGTATCATGTACTATAGCCTATTACGGAAACACCCACAACGTTTAACTCCATGCTAGTAATTTGTCCCCCTCCCCGGGGACGAAAGACACATTGATTTCATTTCAAACAGCCACACGGCGAAATTTATTTCCTCTTTGCAAATTAAGCTTGGAGAGATTATGATTTATTTTAGGATTTTAAAAGAAAATGTGACTAGAAAGTATAATAATGCAATGGTATACAAGTGAACATTCTCAGTAAAGATCAGTTCTGCGTTAGCTGTAAACAATTCTCACAGACTACGCTTGAGTGTACTATCATCAATGTAGATGACCTAATATCACGTTCATAAATCATTATCTTGCTTTTAAAAACTGTGATATACCAGTGTGGCAGGAGATACAGTCCTCCGGACTCGCAGTCCACCTACAACGGCGAAGAATAAGACACTCAATTCAGTTGACTCTTCATGCAACATTGATTAGTTTCACGCTTTATTCCGTTGTCGTCTACGGAGCCCGGACTATATGGTTGATGCCGGACCATATCTCCTTTTACACCGGCCCTGCAATTTGATGCATAGTCTTCCATTCTTCATGTACATACATACATCAGGTGGTCCCATTCCTCGCGCGGACACCATTTTACTTTATTAGCTCATTTTCTTATTCAATCACCAGATTGCCATGACGGCTTAACGAGTCTTTATTACAGTCGCTAACTTTTTACGCTCAGTGGCTGGATTTGCACATGTCCAGCTTGTCACATTTTGTGCTCAGGGGCTTGTTTTTCTTCTGCGCAGCAAGAAATTACTCCTGAATTGACCAAAACCCAATGCAGTGGTACACAGTTCTTAATTGTGTGTATACAGCCCATCCATTGTTTACACTCTTCAGCTGCTACTGATACTAGCTGTTGAGTTCAAGAGTCTCATATTTCCATGGCCATGGTCAGTGATATAAATACCCTACTTGCACTGGTCACTGGTGATAGTGACATTCCCTGCTTGTACTAAATGAGACTAGTCCTCACCAAGCTTTGTATGGTAGCTATGTAACAGTTTTTCTGATTGGTTGGGTCAGTTTCCAAAATTTTGCTTGACATATTCCACTGTAGAATGACTTCTATAGCTAATTTATAACCAAAATAATACTTCCAATGTTATAATATACAATTGTGCTACACAATTACATTGTTTGTATGTATATTTTAACACTGATAGCATAGAACTAATTCATTAAGCTGACTAATATTTCATGTGTGGTAAACAGGCACAACTTTTGTACAGCAATGTATGGCAGATATTACTACACAATAGTGATATGGTCTTAATTGCATTGGACAAGAAGTTCCATTTAAAAAGGCATTTATGATAACCTGTAGCTTGGTGTTCCATGCAATGTGATTTTTACTTCAAAACAATACCAGGTATACCACAAAACATAACATGAAACTGAATGTCATGTGTTTCACAATAAAGGTTGCTCATTATGATTGATTCCTGGCGTAGTATTCATTGTAATACCTGAATTGCTGTGTACATGTAAAACATTTCAAACTAAAATTGTGTTACAAAACTCTATTTATTGTTTCATTTCACAAATTGTGCACTAAGATGCAGAAGATTGTCCTTTTTAAGGACTCGTCTTGTTTATTGTTTATTAGCTTGTCACACTGTTCAGAGGCTGTATTTCTACTAATATTAAAAGAATTTTATGTTCCCTGAAAAGGTAGAGATGTCTATATTTATTTAACTTTGAAGGACACGTATTCTCAAAAATTTGGGGTCAATCTTCGTATGACTTTGTTGGTTCATCACATGCTCACTCCTCTCTGCTTGTGGTGTCTTCTTGTTATTCTAATCAATACACATCTGAGAGACTACTCCCGTTATTTTTTAATGTATCATTGGTGATAGTGCAGGGCACTTTAGAAGCTAATACAGCCTGTCTTCAAAACAAAAAGTGTCAGCGAAAAGCGCCCTCTTTGGCAATTAGAAAATACTGTTGCGACATGATGCATGTTAAAAATTTCCGTAAATTAAGAAAACAGATTTTCCGTAAATTTACGAAAATTTGTTTGAGAAAACAATAACAATAAAAAAAAACAAAAAACATAAAAAATGTTAATTTACGGAAATATTTCAAAAAATTTCTGGCCAGCAATATTTCCTGACTTTTTTTTTTGGTTCCGTAATTTTAAATTACGGAAAAATTCTGTTAAAATACACATTTTTTTCCGTAATATGAGACAAATTTCTGTAAAATTACTGTCCACAGTTCCGTTACTTGACATAAATTTCTGAAATTTACCCTAAAATGTTCCCCTGGAAATACTGCTGGCCAGAATTTCCTTAAATTTACAGGAATTTTTTTAACAGTGTGCTTACATAACCGTCAAGGGCAAGCTTTCAAATACCGTTTGTTCTGTTACACTTGTTGTAATCGTAAGATACCGGGTGTCTCAAAAAAAGGAAACCCTCAAAGCGCACTCTATTTCACGAAAAGAAAAGAGTAAACCATACAAATCAATACAAATCGTAAAAGTTGCATTTCATTTAGTTTCCGACACTGAAAAATCGTTCAAAAGGAGACATATTGACCGATTTGCCCCGAATGAAAATTTTTACCACTTTTTCATTTTCTCCACGATTGTTACTGTTTTCAGTAGTCTTTAGGATGCAATACACATTCTCCAGCTCATTCTTTTGTTTATGGTTCTTTTGTTTTTGCGACAAAGGTCAGTTCTGATATTGAAAATTTTCGTTCATTATAGAAATTCACAAACTTTCCTCATTCTCTTTTACTGCGCTCGCTCCCCCCCCCCCCCCCACCCCCCACTGAGGGGAACTCTCTTTTCCATTTCAATAATCCATTTCTAATCATTCTTGCCGTTGGATGCTTGCAAAGGCAGTGGTTATTCTTTTGCGAAGATCCTCAGATTTGACTCCGCTAGATTTCGCCGCTAGGGGAACATGTAAAAAGTTGAATGTCTGTACAGGAACCACCAGCAAACTTGCTATCACTTCGCAATAGAATAACCGCTGCCTTTGCAAGCATTCGACGGACACGAATGATTAGAAGTCGATTATTGAAATGGAAAAGAGAGTACAAGCCTACATCCGTCTTCATGGTCTTAGAGGCAGCCAAATGGGGGGGGGGGGGGGCAGAAAAAAATGAAGCAAGATCCTTGGACTTTTAATATTTAAACTAACTTTCAATATACTAACTGATCTTTGTCGCAAAACAAAAGAACCATAAACGAAAGAATGTGCTTGGACAATGTGTATTTTCTAAAGACAGCGTCGCCAGTAACAATCCGTGGATAAAATGAAAAGTGGTACAAATTTTCAATCGCCCATACTCGGTCAATATGTGTCCTTTTGGAAAGATTTTTTCGGTGTCGGAAACTAATGAAAGTCACTTTCAGATAGTATTACTGTGTATGGTTTTACTTTTTATGTTGTGAAATAGAGGGCGACTTTGGTTCCGTTTTTGAGACACCCGGTATGTTAGTTCAGTAAACGAAGGTAAATTAGAAGTATAATAACACTGCAATATTAAAAATAAAATAGAATGTTATATCCAAAATCTGTGCGTACAGTTAATTAAAGAAAATTCATTTGTAGATTTTTAGGGTAGAAAAGGAGTATGTAACAATTGCTCAGTGTGTAATGTATGAACTGAAGGTGTGATTAAATGTGATATAGCTGCTAATCAATACCATTAAGTCGCAATTTATTATTAGCCCATATCAATATAGGGTTTCAGTATGACAAAGGATAAAGTGGTTGAATTATGGATCTTCCGAGTAAAGTAGCACATTGTGACTTTTATCTTCGTTTGACCTAACAGCAGAATCGAACAGAACAACGCAATTTTGAAAGAATGAGACTTTAACGTGATGTAAGCATATGTAAACAGTATATTTTAATTACCAAGAGGATTGCTTCTCACTGCAAAATATTTTGATGATACAGGCTGTATGTATGTGATCATAGGTGGCGGAAGCGAATGCGGTGCGGGGGGGGGGGGGGGAACAGGTTTCCTACTTTAAATTCTAGCACCAACTATACGTAAGCAACCCAATCTAATTTCCTATGCATGTAGGAAGACACTAATTCTAATGCATTAAGATTAGTTAGGAACATGAATCATTCTATTTGAACAGTCTATTACATCAGTCTATTACAGTATTTTACATATTTTGCATATTTCTAATGGCGCTTTTGATAATGTTTTCGTGTTTACCTCGTAGTCGACTTGGGCGCATAGTTCAGCCAGTCCCAAGACGAGTGTGGCTGCCACTGGACAGGGCCATCTTCGGATGAAGGAACTCTCGCTTTTCGGTAGGTATTGAGTAATTGCTCTCGTTACGTTTAAAAGGACAACGAGAGATTGTGAGGCACCAAATATTGTGTCATAATAGTAATTTCATATAGATTTGTCGCTCAATAGATTTCTTACCTTGTATTGGCAAAGAAATGTCTTAAAAGAGAGGGGAAAAAGTGTTGATTTTGCATTTGCTTCTATTTAAATGTAAAACATAGGCTGAATTTCGTATTTTCTCCTATACGAAATTAGAAAATTCCCGGTTTTGTACCAAAGAAAGATAGGGATATATTTGATGGAAACTTCATCGGGCAAAATCACGTTACTCTCGATTTTTTAGGGACACCTGATATGTGAAATCTTGCATTGCACCTATAAGCCGAGTAAATAACCAACTAACTAACTATTAACTAACTAACTAACTAACTAACTAACTAACTAACTAACTAACTTTAATTTCCACAATACCATGTAAAAGATAAAATGGTTGTGTTTCTACCGATATATACAATATAGGAGCCCATTAATTACAATTCTAGACACAGCAAATGCTATTGGGACCAGAAAAGCCCATTTTTTTCAATAGATGCATACGCGAGATATATACTCAATTCGAGTTAGTTCAAATGGGTTTATTAAATTCATCTAGAAAAAGCCCAATGGCAATACGATAAGCCAGCTAACCGGCGGTTTACAGTGGCTGATCCGTATTTCAATGTATATATAGAACAAAAGATGCCTACAGGATCAAGTGAAAAAGGGCCCTAGATTTCTACCAAACAGGGCCGGAATAATACATTTGCAATCATAGCTGAAATTGATCTTTGGGCTGTGTAGCTGATGAAAATACGTGATGACAACATTAAAAGTGATGGTAATTTGTATAAACCAACATTTTCCAAAATGGCCGCCATTTTAAAGGTAATCGCGCTACTATAGCGAATTAGTATCAAAATGTATGTTGTCTTGGTCAAGAGGTTTAATATACAATTACCAGAATTGTCCGGGTCAGGGGAAAATATATATACACGGGCTTGTTTCAAGACGGCCGACATCTCATCTAAGAAAACCGAATATTTATTATTATATCGTTGTGGTCACTACATAGTGTCGAATCTGATTTTTTGGTCAAATGAGTTAATAGTTGATTCTGGTTGCATTTTATGTACTCTTTAAATTGTACCAAAAAAAAATGTGAAAATTACATCTCCTAACCAAAATAGCCATTTCTATAAAATGGCACACAGATAAATTGCGAACGGAAACGTATGTCCCATGCGAGACAAAATAATGTACTCAGTGATCCAATCGATAAACAGGTTGTCAAGATTTAAGGCAATCTGTGAAATTTACCTTTCTTCATGAGGGATTGGTCATGTTATTTCACATTTTAATTTTGTGTTGCATTATGTTACTTGTACTAATTGAAACCTACGATCTATGCGCCGTGAAAAAGAACTATCCAAGTTTTGCATTTGTTTAACATTTGTACAAATAAACAAAATTTATCACTTTTAGGGGGGCATAGTGACATTAACCCTCGTATTACCAAAGGGGAGGAGTTACCACCCAGGTAAACTTTCCTCCGGTGCCCAAACGTTAAAAACTTTCGTTAAGTCTTCCATAATAATTATTGCACATCCTTCTGCTCATTTTAGCGAAACAAATGTGAAGGTAGCACCGTCACCGGGGTTAGCGTTGAAGTCGATTGTGGGGAGTAGTTCTATTACCTCTTACTACAGTATGAAAAGCAGCAGCATTCTGATTGGTCAGTTTACTGCCCATTATCTGGCCACTAATGAGCGCTAATGACATTTTCTATCATTTATTTTAGTCATCAGATTACAAAATACACATAAATTAGGCCTATTACACTCTAAATTTCAGGGATTTAAAAATAAATCCTTTGGGGTTGCAGTTAGTGACCAATCAAAATAGATTTAAAATTAATCTTATTTGCATTTACATTAAATCATATTAGATTTGAATTCAAATCTAAAATGATTGAATCTAAGGCAAATGGGGGTTAATTTTAAATCTATTTTGATTGGTCACTAACTGCAACCCCAAAACGATTTATTTTTAAATCCCTGAAATTTAGAGTGTACCTTAAAACCTATACAAGCAAACAAACAAAATAAAATCAAGTTGTTTTAGTTAATAGAAATAAGAAATAAAGGTTTTGTAGTATCATCTATGGGCTCATAATATATCCTCGGGCGGAAAAAAAAAAAAAAAAAATAATGGTGTGCCATTATTTAGTTTTCCGACCTCGGGGACAATATTCGCCTATAAATGATAGTGCATTACCCTTGTAGTTATTAGTTCATTTGTTTAATATTGTTGCATTGTATGGCTCTAATGAGATCGAATCATCTACGCTTCATAATAATGAATTATCGGGGGGTGTACCCCCCACCCCTTAGTACACCTGTTTACAAAAATAGATGTTGGGTACAACATATGGTGAAAGTTGATTTTCTTTGATGTTAAACTGGATATTCTGCAAACTAAATAATTACTAATACATCATAAAAAAAACTGCCTTCAGAACAAATTGATATTTTCTTTGGGAAATTGTTTGTATAAGCGTTAGTGCCCTCTAAATTGTTAGATATACTGTTAGATTTTCTATTGCGTATTTACCCATTTAATCTGTTAATTCGTTTCAAGTTTTGGTATATATTTTAAGCGTGCCGTACCATTACTTTCAAAAGAGGTGCAAATTAGATGAAATTTAATGGAAAGAAAACGAGAAAAATATGGTTGTTATAAAGTTGTATAGACCACTTTTATCATCCAAAACCTTTTGGGTTATGAAATATTCCAGTTACATTTTAAACATTTTCTGAGCTCAATTTTGAACAATATTTATTGTGTGTTGGTCAACATGCATACTATTTATTAATTTTTTACTGTATAACTGCACTAACCATGTTTACATGCTATTCAAAAGAAGTTTACTCATTGTGGTGTTGTCGTGGTTTAGTAAAACAATCTAAAGGAAGTTCACTGTAGAGTAAAGTATCATCGCAAAGAGCAATTTCTGGAGGTCTAAATTAAAAAAAAGAATGTTTGAATTTGCAACATGCCACACCGGGTTTAACAGGGTGAGTTCAAAAACTTGACCAATTGTGTCCGCCATTTTGAATTTTAAATAAATATATCAAGATATGTGGTATCATCGGAAAGCTAATTTCAATATCTTAATTTGCTGCAAAGATAATCCAATCTGTAAGATATAGGCTTAGTTACAGTCCCCCTTGTGAATCAATATTCAGCTACCCCTATCCCGATTCCCATTGAATGCACGTTGGCCAACTAAACTAAACAAAGACTCCCCAAATGATGATAAGGGCATGTCTATATTTATGTTCAAATAAAGTGGTATCGTAAGGGTGTAAAATATAGTGAGATGGTAGTTTTAATTTGAAACCTTTTTTTTTTTTTTCAATATGTGGGCATATTTTGGTGTACAAATATAGACGATACTTTAAACATCAAGAGGTTGTCACCGATGTCTTTTCCTTCATGTGGTATGATTCCTTCAACTCCTCCAGAAACAGCTAGAAACGGATACATGTACAAGTTAATTTATGTTTCAAATGATTTTTATGGGTGATGAGGACGTATAAACGTTAAGAGGGCATCGATGATCAATTTTGACTGAATTTTTGTGGAATTACATAGCGTCACATTTATTCGCAAAGGTCAATAAATAGCCCGAGGTTCGTCTGGACACTGATTTGCCTCGACTGGAGGCCGTTCATTGTAATGTTAATCCGTGGAACGACGCAAAACATACTACTTGATTCAAACAACTGTAGCTCGGTCTATACTTAACCGAGTCGAAGAATCTTTTGCAGAATAAAGACACGAAATAGACTTTCCAATGGTACCACATAACTGTTAGAACATATGTATCTTACAAATTAAAAAGGCGACACACACATGGGTCAAGTTTTTTTGACTCACCCTGTACTCAATTTGAATAAAATCACCTATTTTACTGACTGCACACATCTGGGTAAACTTGGCATCAGTTTCTATTCAGGACAAATCAATAAAGCGTGAACAAGACAGATCCATGGTTCTCACTTTTAATTGTCAAAATTAAGTTTGGCTTTTATATTCAGAACCATAAATCCGACGAAATCAGTTCATCTTCCTTTTCATCAAGCATTGTAATAAAACTAGTGTTTCATCGTAAACTCATCTGTTTCTGCAATTAGTTCTGATCACGATTTGCAAAACATGCAATGATTTGTTTTCTAAGAGAAACTCTGGCCAAGAGAAAACAGTGCTAGACACTCGCGAGATTCAAAATTCCATATCCTTTAAATTGTCGCATTTGAAATTTGGCTCTTGATTGATGGATTTTTTAGTAAAAAAGAAACAATCATACTCCCATTGTACACTATCATCGGAGGTTGCAAACCAATGGAGACTTTCTGTTCACGCATTAGTGATTTGGTGTAATAGAACTGAAGCAAGTTACCCAAATGTGTACAGTCAGGAAATGGGTGGTTTTATTATTCAAATTAGTATAACTCGGATTTTGCACGAGCAAATTAAAAAAGTCTATTAAATAAATATTATACATTCAGAAACTGCTCTTTCTTTCTAATGGTAACTTAGTTTTACCCAAGGAATTTCTTACAATTTTTTACTACACTACAATAAAAATGAGTAACTTCTTTTTGAATCAGCCTGTATGGGTGCAAGATTCTAACGTATTTACCCTGAAATTTATGTTTTTTTTCTGCAAAACGAGTTAAAAAACATATGCGCCTAATTAAATAATATTATTTAAGGAGCCAATTTGTAATAGTGTAATTTTCTGAATTCGTGGTCGTCGGGTCAGTCTGCACTATATATTTTACAGAAACGATATGCAACAGTGAATGTTTCCCATTTTAACCGCTTTAATGGAAGTCGTTTGTATCAAATTTGCACGGTTGTAGCATACACAACAATGCAAATAGATCAAATCAACATTTGGGGGTTTTTGACAAACTGTTAGTAACCATCCTTGTCTTAACATACACAGCTTAAATAGCAATTTCCTTTTATTTCCATTTAATTACACGCATTCATAAGTAACTCAACTTTCAAACGGCCGTTTTCTTTTCTCAGATAGCATTTATGCTGATTCAACACTATGCAGAAAGAACCACGACGATATTACTCTAAGAGATAGTTTTGGTGTCAATGAGTGTTTTCTGGATCAAGGAGTTCATAAATCTATTCTGAAAACGAGGATGAATAGAAAGTGATGTTTATTTGCATAGTCACTGTTGTCCCAAGATAGTCAATATTTTAAATACAAGTACCCAAAGTTCGAGTTACTACGCCAATGTCAGGCTTAAATGTGGCAAAGTGGTTTAAAATATATTACAAAGATAATTAATACCAGCACATTCGCAGTTACTCCGCCTTAGTACTTCCTAACTCTTGCGTTTATGGTCCCTATAAACGAACCCCCCCCCCAAAAAAACATGACTACCAACAAGTGTACACGTTATCATGACCATTTAAGTGTTAGCAATTCGCGGCCATTTTACTCTAGACATATCTGAAACAAATAATAGTTTCTATTAAAGTAACACAGGCCTATACATCAAAATTCCCATGCAATTCCAGATATATGTTTTGGTGAATGCATATAGATTAGAGTCAAGGTGTCACATTTTGGGTGTCACATTGGTAGTCCATGAATAACATGACTCAGGACTCATCTGGCAGTTTTAAGAATATTGATCCTTGACCTAAAAAAATACACTTCGTCACCAAAATCGTCATCCTAGGTGCTGTATAGTATGAGGATTTTGCCTTTATCATATTGACCATATTAGAAAATAGTGAGGTATAAAAACCCCCATTTTATATTAATCTGTCAGTTCTGTAAATAGTTTTGTTGAACTTCTTGACCCAGAAAATCTTTAATTTGAGACCACATTCATCTTCATAGGCTAATTAATAAAAGCTGAAAGGTTTTGTGTCAATAAAATGTCAGCCATCTTGGAAAATGGCGGCGCATGCAACATTTAATAGTTTTGGGAATATTTTATTAAATTCCTTGACCAAGTAAAAAAAAAACATGAAACACCAAAATTGGTCTTCTTAGGTGTTTTTGCCTTTAAGATGACCTCCATTTTGGAAATTGCGTCGTACGCAAATTGCCACCACTTTTAATGTTGTCATC
Organism: Ophioderma brevispina; assembly: GCA_023653785.1. Taxonomy (NCBI): domain Eukaryota; kingdom Metazoa; phylum Echinodermata; class Ophiuroidea; order Amphilepidida; family Ophiodermatidae; genus Ophioderma; species Ophioderma brevispina. Next base: position 42,037 of record JAMKCH010006009.1, read on the forward strand.
ACTTGTTTTCATGAACTCCACATCCCTGCGACCAATTTTAGCTATGATGACAACTGTTATTATTCCGGCCCCGGTACCACTCTCCAAAACTGGTTGGTTCTGCAGCACTAAGACTAGTTTGAACCAAAAGTAATCGAGCCGAACTGGCGAGCAACCCGTGGTTGTGTTTTGAAGTTACAACCAGTGCAGGTTTGCACGCTGTGCAACTAGGGAGCACATACCATTTTAATGATTGTAAAGACTGCTGCGCCGAAATACCGGGCTATGCCGAAACGCCCGGTCTTTCGGCAGATGACCTTGCCGTACGGCAGGGGTATCTGCCGAAACGCCCGGTGTTTCGGCAATTATCCATACCGAAAACGCGGGCTACGCCATCGGCAGGGTTACTTGCCGAAACAATGGGTTATCCCAGTGGTTCGGCACAGAGGGATCCTTATTACAGCGTGCGGTTGTTGGATGTAATAAGTTCTTATGTCAATTGGCTGTACGGACACAGGATGACACGAAATACGTGTTCAGTTGACTCTGCTCGTACGACAGTCTAAGATTAGATTTAAACTAATAATTTTAGGGCCCGTTCATTATTTACAAGGGAGGGGGTCGCAGAAATTGAAAAATGTGTTTGAAAATTGCATAACCCCCAATATAAAGTTACATAGGCCCTATTGCATAGAGCCCATACACCCATCGGCCATCCCGGCGGCCATCCCACACACACAATTAGGTAGCTTGGTTTACTGAATAATAAATTTATCATGACCCCCCCACCTTCAGAAAAAAATAAAATCACATAACCCCTTATTTGTCAAGTAGAAAATCACATAGGTCTAATACCAATGTTTGTACTCACGCACCGGACCCTAATAACCAAACCCTAACCTAATTCCTAACCCTAATCTTAACCTAGGTCCTATAGGCCCTATAACCCCAACCCTCAATCTATTCTAACCCGTGTTGCAACCGGCCTAATCAATAAAGAGGACCTTTACAATGAATGGGAGCCGTATGTATATCATGCATATAACGTATACATTGTTTTCGAATTGGGCTACCTTGCCAAACGAACGTTTAGCAAGGGGTCTTCATGGGGTCTATGTGGGTGCTTTTGGCGTTACAAGATCGTATTTACGTCTACTATTACATATATACTAGTTCCTAAATGCCAAAAGCCTGATTTTTAATGAGTTTCGTTTTAGAATTGTCCATAAAATCACGAAAAATGCGTAAACACGTGCTCTTCACATCAACAGCACGTTATTTTCCACTTCCCTTCTCCTCTGCCGAATGCCCCGGAACCTCGACAGTTCTGAGAGGGGGAACTTCGGCACCCGGGTGTTTCGGCACTACAAGACGGATAGTCATAGCATACTCATACTGTGGATAGTACAGTGCAACACTATAGCAACAGGCACAGCCCGTGTGCCAGTTCACTCAAGATCAGATACAGATTGTGCTAAAATTGGTTGGCGGTGGCGGCCGAGAAATCCCCATTTTAGCCGTCGTCATTGGTTTAACACGTAAAAGGTAAATCTTGACGACAAATGTTAATTTGTTGATATGTTATAAGGCAATATCTTCTTATTTTAAAACCGCTGTAGCTGGAGAATCAACTCCACTGTAAGGGTTATTTCCCCGGGTTATTTCTGAATAACGTACGAGGGAAAGGGAGAGGGTGTGGTCGTATGTGGGTCATCGGAAAACTCGTGACCGTCCCGATTAAAGCGCCTAAATCGGTTTGTTGTTTGTGTCTGTGTTGCTGTAATCTATTTTGATTTTGCCGAATTGTTATATTGAAAGAGGCTTGACTGTCAAAATTTCGCTTTACGTGTTAAACCAATGATGACGACTAAATTGGGATTTCTAGGCCGTCACCGCCTTAATTAAATGTGTAATTACACACCCTGTGCCAAAAAATGTATGACAAATGAAAGTTTATTACATTTCCCTTCATTTTATATCAAATTTACCCCGATATAAGACAAATATGCAATAAAAAATAAGAACAAAGTTAATGCTCCCTCAACTTTACTGCATGGCTGGGCATAAGTTGACCCCTTCATCAGGGGTTGTGTTTTCCTCTAAGTATTCCTAGAAAGGTAGATACTAGAGGGCAATGGGAGTTATGAAAATGTGTGTCAAGAAAAAATAGCATAAAATCACTATGTTTGTTATCAGTGCACCTTGGTATGTTCGTAGCCAGAAATCTTAGTTCACTGGCATGATTAATTTGCTTTTTTTACACAGGGCTACAATAGTTGTAACGAATTAGGTGGGGAACTAGTACGTACTACGAAAATATTGAGTCAGAGGATCTGACCTATAACGGTAAGTAAAATGTCTTTTAGAAACACCAAAAAAGATTATTAAAAAATAGTTGGTTTGGCAGCACAAGCCTTACAAATAAAGTTGGTCGTCGTAATAATTTGCAAACTTAGTGAGACTTTTGCATTTTTGTGTTTTGGTTTGATGATTTTGTGATATCGGTGCTTTAAATGTTCAATTCCAATCACATTTTTAAAAAAATCGGGTGAGTCGAAAAAAAAATGGACTCAATGTAAGTAGTTTTACGTGGAGCAAACTTCATTTCATTGAACCGCCGCGCCGTTTTGTAACACCTTATTAGGGAAGACCAGGGGTCCCCGTCCCCAAAACTCATGCGTAACCCTACGTGTGAACAAACTCATGCGAATGTCCTACATAACAAACCTTTTCATACCAGTTACACAGTGCTTTGGGCAAATTGGTCCACTCAGGCACGACTTAGTATGCACGTAGATTTACGACTGAGTTTCAGGAACGGACTCCTGGGCAATAAACACCACTTCAAGCAATTGGACTATTTTGAAATATTTCCAAGAATCCTAAATGTGTAAAGTTTGTTTTTAAAGTTGATTAGCTATAGAATCGGGATAAACGTGTACAGTGCCATTAAACTACTGTAATGTAGGGTGAAATTGAGAAAAATTTGTCATACCGACTCCAGCAAATTGACACGCGGTAATGGCAACAAAATGTACACTGGACAGCTGATTGTGCTACACAACGTACAAACCAAGATCAATTATGTAAACTGTTGACAAGTGGATGGTGCACAATAGCGCGCTTTAAAAATTGAGACATTTCCAGACTGTTTAACCTCAAGTCGGACTTTTTATCCCGGCTTTTTATGCATACCCATAGAAGTCGAATGGTTTATCTTTAATGCACGAATTCATTTGAAGCCACCATTGCAGGTTATGTTAGCACATCCATGGCAGTAAGAGAGATACCAATATATCTATTTTGTAGGTTTTTTTACGATTGTCCGGATTGGCAACAAATCGCTGTTATCCCTTTATAGTTAATTATAATATAGCCTGTTCAAGGAGCTCTAATAACGTCCTTCATTAGCCACACCGCTGCAGAAAAAATGTCAGAGTTAATATAAGGCAGGAATCCTTGGAATGGAGAATATTCCCCTCATAAAAACTAACAAAATCGCCTTTGTCACGGCCAGAATTGACTGTCTCAAGTACTATATTATTTGATGTTCCAATCACGTGGCCTCTGTTCCACTACATTCTAAGGAATAATTAAATACATCTCGGGATGCCAGGTCAGAAATACCCATTAAACACGAACAAATGAGCCTTGTGCACCAAATGATATGAATGTAATTAATAAGGAACATTTTTAAAATAATTTTATCAATTTGATTGGTTCCAAAATTTGGAATGTCCCAAAACACATTTACAATGGCAAATATAATTGTGCATTCAATAATGTCCTTATGAATATCGAGACTTATGTCAATTCTGACTGCCGACTTAATGTCCAAAATTTAAAAACCAGCGTACAGCTCCGATGATATGCCTCACAGCGAAGAATCCAACACTGGCAATTAGTAAAATCCATGGAATCTTTTCGAAAATTATTTTCCTTTTAGAAGCAGTCCTGAAGATAACTTTGTCCAGCAGCTCAAAACGACAGGTTTGTCCCTTACGCCAATCAATTTCCGCAGTTAATCATCTCATGCAAAACATAGCCGAAACCACTGTCCAATTAGATCCACACACATATGACCTCATCATGATGCCAGGTTTGTTTGTTTGCATATCATTGGAAAGCCTTACTGTCTATAGCCGCTTTGTATAGAAATGTCTCTAAAAAACTGGGTAACAAACAACACCTGCACTTCATCTCATAAAGTAATTCCATAATAAACAGGCACTTTACCTGATATGAATCATTTTTCAAAGGTTTCAGACAAATAAAATAATATTTCTTATAAAAACTGGAGGATACTGTAACAATTGGTACACTCCCTGGTTGGTCAATTGTTCACACTAGTCTACTTAAAACCACAAATACTCATTGTGGTCAGGTGTAGTGATAGCGGTGTGGCCAGGGCGACCAGGCTGGAAAGAACTGACTAAACGTGCTAGCCCCTCAATGCTAAAACACTGAGTTCAAAGCTCTAAAATGTCTATAGTAAAGTTCCGTATTTGTAGTTACTAGAGCCTCAAATTGGTAGAATGGGTCCGGTAAGTTACTTGATTTTCTGTCATCATATCTAAAAAATATTAACTTTCCTCTATGAACTTTTCAGGAACATTAGCTAACAGTACTACCTTACCTTATATGCTTTTGTTCAAAACTTATGGCGGCTGGCACCAAGTGTTGTGGCTTTATTGAGACACAACTTTATACTGCCAGTAAATCTGAAAGAAGTTATCGATGTGACCCAATTCACATAGCAGGAACCTGTTATAACTGGTAGATGCTATTCAGCAGGTACCTGTTATAACAGACTCAATGTATACACTACTATACAGCAGGTGCCAGTGGAACGGGTTACTGTTCCTTAACGTATTTGTACACGCGTATTTCCAACCATGGACTTAATAATGTTTCTCTTTACTCCAAAATAATATTGAAATACATTTATTTAAAAAGACAATGGTTGGATTCGAACCTGTGATACCTGCATTATAAATCAATGCTCTTATCCACTACACTAGCGAGGGAGAATGTGGGAGGAGATTGATTTGAATCCTACATAAGCTTTACGGAATAAAGCGATAATACTATTGTGATAGGCCTATGATAGCACTGTATGCAGTGTATACTTTGAGTCAGTTATAACAGGTACCTGCTGAATAGCAATAGCATTTACCAGTTATAACAGGTTCCTGCTATGTGAATTGGGTGTCGATGTACACTGTGCACTTTCCTGAAATGTGCCTTTAATTTCCTACAGGCAACATTCTTCATTCTTAGCGCTCTCGTCTTTGACATTTTATTTGATTAGGACCATCGGAGATGCAATCAACAGAGCCACCAGGAACAGCTTCTCCAGTTTCAGCCACCGATGGTCCATCCACAAATAGTTCAGAAACAGGGAATCCAGGAATGATGACAACACCAAAGGGTATAATGCATTGTGTCAAATATACAGCATGTGTCAATAAAATGCAGGAATAGAAAAAAACTATTACAAATACCAGCCACCTCTCTCTACTCCTGTCCTGAGATACACATGAAGGAGAGTTATGAATTCCAAGTTGGTCTGATTTGTGAAATCACAGATACCTAATAATAGGAGAGAGTCTTTGTGGACCACAAAGAAGGACAGGTGTGGCAAGACTAGGCCTACGTAATGTTTGAGTCCAAATTCAATGTTAAACAATAATTGACTAAGTCACATTCATGATGTTTTGAAACAATGGTAGTCCAGTTATTAAAATAAGTAATACTTATCATCAGTTCTTCCAAAGGTTTGATCTAGTTTGTCTCCAATGCATACCTATGTTGTACATACCTGTTCATTGTCACTGTCGACTGCTCAATGTCATTCACCAACCCGATTCGGAAGGGCTTAAAACTTGTTATAATTGTTGAACCAAAAACAACAATCTTGTTAAAGATGAAATTATGGACAATCCAATCTTGATCAAATAAGACACTACAGTTGCATAATTTTCTCAGAAAAATATCGCTTTGAATCTTGCATTTTTATTGACACGCTGTATATACAGAATGAATAAAAATGGACTCTGATTCAGTTAGACATTTTGCATGTTAAAACATATCTTTACACATGTGATATTAACGAAAAGCTTATTTTATGAGCTTTAATTTGTTGCATCGGTTAGGTATAGACTGAGCTACCATTTCGCACTGTCCACGAGGACGAGGAAATCGGGCAGTGATAACATGTGAAAGCTTTTCAACTTCATGGACAGACAAAACGACTCTACAGTTCAGGATTAAAAACAAATCTGAAGTGCTTTGTCCTTTGCATATGGGCGGATTTATTTATCAATAGCGCCATTATTTGCTGGAGTCAATGAATCGTGATGTATATCCGTTGGTCATTCAGGAACGACATTGAAGTGATATTAAAGCGCCACTGGCACATTTTCATAAAATATGAAATTTATTTTATTTGCTCTCAGATGATAGTCTAGGCCATTGGAAGAATACAGATATATTTTTCACATAAAAATAAATACTTTAAGAGGCTAAAGATACCCAGGTGATTTGTAGTCTAACGTCAACAAATGTGTCTGCAATAAAAACACGTGGTCCAGTGGATAACACGGCCGACTCATGATCTGAACGTTGTGGGTTCGAGCCCCGCTGTGGCCAATGTGTTATGCACTTGGGCAAGGCACTTTACCTCACTTGCTTCGTCGACCCAAGCGATATTCGGGTAGCTGTTAGGGGGAATATTACAATCTAAGTGCTGATAGGATTGTGCGCTTGGCCGGCTGCCGATCTAGGTGAAGCGAACTGATTATGACGATTTCCTGATGGCAGCGTAATAATAATTGGCAACAGCGCTTTGCCTACTTGTGTAAAAGGCGCTATATAAATCTCATTATTATTTATTATAAACCCTATATTCAGGAAAGTTTTTTTCTTGAAAAGTTAAACTTTAATTTTGCTTTAATATTTACTTTGGTTGTTTTGAGAGATAAAAAGGCCATCAATAGATTTTTATTTGATGTCTTTCTGACTTTGGGTTCATGTCAATTTTGCCGAGAGACACAAAAGTTCTGTTTGGCCATAACATGGATATGATCAAGGACTAAATCTAATCAAAGTCTAACATTTCCTACTTCTTTTTTTAGGTGATGGTGATGGCGGAGGAGCTGGTGAGTTGACATTCATTTTGTCGATGCATTTTAACAGGGAAGATGGGAAAAATAGAAGAGCCGCACCAACTTGTCCCTCCGATTATCACTATTCAATTCTCTGTTATTTCAGCTACTTGAAGAGTTGCTGGAGATTTCTTTCTAGTAAGGTGCTCCATTGACTGGACTGAAAGATGTAAAGAGAGGAAACTGATTGTTACAATTATTTTGAAACTTGTAATATTAGGAATCCTGCAATACCATTATTTACAAAAAAAGTGCAAAATGTCAGTAAAATTATATTCATACTTCACTGCACTGCAATGAATTGAAAACCATCTCTGACTCAAGGCAGCAGTAGTAGCACAATGCAATTTGAACTGTGTTGCTGCTGCACTGTTAACAATATTCAGTGAAATGGCGTTTTGACTGGCAGCTGGGATTCACAACAGTAAAACGACGCTTTATTTACAGTTATTTACCCGTTTCGAGTCCCCTTTTACAAGTTTTTGCACGTTTCGAGTCCAGGTGTGGCAGGTGATATGGTCCTCCGGGCTCACAGTCCAGGAACAATGGTGAACAATAGGGCAATCGATTCAGTTGACTCTGCACGCAACATTAGTTTCACGCTTTATTCCGTTGTCGTCTATGGAGCCCGGACTATGATACCTGCCGGACAATGATTACTTTCACACCGGCTGACAGTTAAAGGAGAACCCGTACAACGAATAGCCTAATATTAAACAATATACACTATAAAATAATTATTGACCACATATCGAGTGGTTTCATAGAAAAACGGAATTATATAACCCTAACAATGAATTAAAACCATCTAGTCTGACCATGTGCTATTTAAAAATCGCGCTAGTGTATAACGTGTTATGCGATACGACCGGCACGTTTAGGTCATACATGCCATAGGAAATACACATTATGAGAGCATCACGCTACTGTGCCGTCCGTATCGCATAACACAAATACATATCCCATATACAGTAGCGCGAATTTCAAATAGCGCATGGTCAGACAAAATGCTTTTAATTCGTTTGATGGTTAGTATAATTCCGTTTCGCCATGAAAGCACTCCATATGTGTTCAATAATTGTTCTTATAGCGTATATTGTGTAAGTTATTCTTGATACAGGTTCTCCTTTAAAAATTTTAAGAACATTTTAACAGTGTGCGTTGAGTCAGCGATGGTTTTCTCCATTTCACTGCATTGCAGTGCAGTGAAGTATGAATGGACCTTAAGATCCGCGTAATACCAAGGTAACGATATAGGATTTTAATTCAAAGGTAACAAATACCTAGGAGTTCCTAATTTTAAAATATATTCTATTATTTCCATTTAAGGTTTGATTCGAGCCTCGTTTATCTTGACAATGGTTACGTTGCTGATCATAGAGATGGTATCGCGTCACCTGTAAGGAAAGTGACAGAAGAATGATGGCGGAGAAACATGCAAGGCGAAAAAGTTACTTTCATTAAATAGATTATTTTCTAGTTGGTGGTTTATGGTATTAAAGGGATAAGCAGCGATTTGCTGATCCGAAACATCGAAAAAAATCAGTATTTTTGTTACTGGCATAGATTTGCTAACATAACCTGCAAGTGGTTGGCTTGAAATCCGTATATTAAGACATGATCTCAAAATTCCGACTTGTGATCAAAAAAGCCTTTCCGTGTTAATATCCCAGATTTATAAGCGTACTCTGTGTATCAGATTGACCTGTACAGTTTGATCTCAAACACAAATATTATTGATCTTTGTTTACTGTGTACTGGTGTAAATCATAATTTTTGACATGCCATCGCTCTATGTCTATTTTCTCAGGAGATAGTATGACAAATTTCCTCAAATACTTGATTTTTTTTCACTATTTGGTGTTTTTGTTCCTACATTAAGGTAGTTATATGGAATTGTAAATAGTTATCTTTGATTTATAAGCTAAAAAATGCATTTCCACATTTTAATTATCTCGCGTTCTCGCTGCATATCCCTTTAATTAAAATTAATAACTATGCGTTTGATCACCGGATATTGTTGAGATGTAATGATAATAATAATTAAGGTTCATTTAACCATAAATCGTCGCTCGGAAGCCACATTGCTTGAGGCATACAACTAATTATTTATTACAGGAAAGAAACAATGAAACTTAGAGGCAGTGCAAACATCGCCATGTTGCAACATTCAAACAAACTTCCAAATACACGGAATGGGAAATACAAGCTTTCGTAGTTCATTTGCCCATGTCAAATAAACCATTTAGACAGTGGTAGTAAACCCATTGACTTCTACACATGGATAGTGGGTCTGAGTCACCGATTGAAACAACAGGAAGTTGCTTTTTGCCCTTCTCAAAATTGCGGGAGATAAAGCATACACCTGCTGGTGCACATTCCACACATATGTTCTATTGTTATACAAAATTCCTTTAACTTTGACACTAAAGTGAAGCCATATTAAGAAGGGCAAAGTGTAACTTCCTGTGGTTTCTATCGACGACCATTCAACGGTGCGGCAGCCCGCTATCCATGTGTAGAGGTCAGTGAGTAAATCCAGTAATTGGTCCCACTGAGATTAGAACCGGGGGACCCGTTGGTCTAGAGATAAGCTTGCTAACTAACCACTAGATCGCGCCATTTTACAGCCCTGTCAACAACTCAACATTGAATACTTTCAGTGGCTTTGTCACGAGGTTCCTCACCGCTTACTGGCAGCTGTTAGATATTAACCGCTTCAACTCTGGAAGATCATGTATCGGTTTCAAAACACAAGTCAGTGGGTGGTTTTCACGATGATTTTAAGATGCCCGCAGTCATTTGGAAGGCCAACTTAAACGCCACTGACCTAAGACTAGGTTCTTTTGGATTCATTTGAATGAGTTTTCACGCTGAATCCGAATATGCTAATGAATATGCATAATATTTAAATTTTTGAATGAAACATTAATGTTGGCCTGCATCGCCAAGAAGGGGTTAAGTCTCAGTGTTTCTATATGAAGTACAACTCAACAATATTCAAGGATCAAAGAGCAAAATACGTGTATTTCAAATGGGTGTATAAAATACTAGAATAAATATATATAAAAAGCAGGTGGTGGGTTTATATCTTTGTACAGGGATACCAGGTGCTCGGTATTTTTAATAAATCAAGAACAACACGCAATAAATAACAAGTAGAAACACTGCAAAAATCAAAAAGGGAAATCACCAAAATGCTCACAGGGGTCAAAGGCAGGGTGAACATAGAAAAGAATGGATGAAACAACAAATTAGAAAGCTGTCATGTGCGCTTTTATCTAAATTGGTTAAAAGAATGTTCACTTAGGCCAATTAAAAAATAAAATATGTACAAAATGTGTCTCACATACTTTTTGGCAAAAAGCTGTGTGCTATGCTTTTTAATAGAAAATTAGCTATGTGAAATGCGGAAATTACTTTTATTGTGCTTTGGGCCTAATTTTTTTTCGTGTGTCTCGCATACTTTGCAAAAAAAAAAAAACTATGTGCTTTTTGACCTTAGAAGGAAACAGTGAGATATTAATTGTATCGATTAATACACGGTGTAAGTACCATCTTTAAAACAACCACCCAATAGGTGAAACCTATTTAAGTATACCATCTTGCAAAAACTCAAACATATCAAAAAGTCCATGTCCATGTATCTATGAGAAACAGATTTTGAACTTCACTATCTTAAAAAATTGCGTTAAACAAGTTATTCCTTCCAAATTGTCATAAATAAATTCTGTTAACAATGGTGTATTCAGGATACGCCAAAGGGGAAGGCGGAATGTGCAAGTCTTCCCCGGAAAACAAAGCGAGCCGACTTAGTGCAACCTAAAACCAGTACTCCTGATCTAATTGAATAATTAAATGAGGAAATGAGGAAAATATCCTGGAACAATCATTCAACTGAACCAGAAACATAATTAAATTGTCAATCCAAATCTTTTTGGTCACACCAAGGGGACCTGGCTCCAACGTTCTCTCTTAGTCTTCTGGATACACCATTTATTGTTAAAAGTTACTGATACTGTGATCCTTTTATTCTTTCAGCTTATTAATATTAGATAGCGCTCAGAAAACGTAATTCAATAGTATAGGTTTTACCGGTCAAAATTCGTAACTTATTTCATTCAAATAAGTGTTATATTCTGTCAATTTCGTGTAAGAATTTGATTGATATTCATTACACCGGTATCAATTCCTACAAAACAAACGGTTTTATTTTCAGCCCATTCATTCATTTGGTCCGTGTATTTTTTCGTTTTTAGGCAGCGGGAATCTTCTGTTGCCATTAAATTCATTTCGGTTAATCAATTAGTTTTTATCAAACAATTTTTGTAATAAACGCCAAGGAGTGTGATCAAATGACATACAATTTCACTATGAATGTCGTCCACGTAGCAAGGAAGCCTACTTCTGTGTTTCAGTCTCATTTATGTCATTCCACATTTTACAGTATCGGGCATTCTATTTGATAATGGAAAACAATCTACACCAAACCTTCAGAAAATATTTGCGGTTTAATAAATCTTGAAATAAGTTTATACTGTAAATAATTTTTATTGGAAAAGCAACGATAACCAGCAAGTAACTATCATTTTTTAAAGGTTTTGTTTTCTTTTTGTTTAATTCATCTTTTTTTCTTGACGATTTATACGACACGATTTAACCCATAGCATAGTTTTTGTTTGTATCTTGTTTTTCTTTCTTTTTTTTCGTTTTTTTCTTTGTTTTATTTTCTTCTGAGGATTATCAAAAATTCAACTGTAGATTAAACATAAGAAACAGAGCCCTACCATGGTCATATATACTCACTTTGTTTATAATGTGGGGTGACGGCCTTGCCGGAAACAGCTTGTACCATAGGTCTACATAACCATCACACGGTAAAAACTATGTTTATTAATTACACACTTTTCTGTACTAACTTTAGAAGAACTTTTATATGATAAGTGATTTTAAGAAAAGGAAAATCATGAAAATATTTATTTCCCGGCAACAGTTTTTACAATGATGTAGTTTGAGATAAACAGTATGTATCACATTGTAATTATGCGTACATGATCATACCTTTAGTTATTCAACTATGAACCTGTTTTATTGTCTTGCAATATGGGTATGAGTCCTTTCTAAAAAAAAAAATATACATACTATATTTGCTGGCAATTCTAGGCCTATTGATCATCTCATTCGCAACCGAGAAGAAATGAAATGAATGCAGTTGCTGTACATTTGAACGAACGAAAACGAATTCCTTTGCACAAGCAACCACCTGAACCTATCACGCTTGCTTTTGAAAACCTTATTCCTAATTCCGTACCATTTCATGGAAATTGATTGAACATTTCTGGAAATTAGACGACCTTATTAGGCGATTGAATGCTCTATTCATTTAATCGCTTGAACGATTTGCGAAATTGGATTGAGTTATATGCAATTTGAAATATACTTTTAGCGTGCAATCAAATTGGCGCGAAATCGAATAACACAAAAGTTAATTCGAATGAAATTACTATTAAATTGACCGGGAAAACCTATATATTGGAGCAAGGCTATTTACTTCAACTTTTTATTAGCACTTTTTTTCATTCAAATGAGGTTCGTGTTGGTGTGCGTGAATGGATTTCTATCATGAGTACCCTTAGTTTTCCGAAACGTGGCACGTAAACGTTAACGTAAAGCATGATCTATCGTCTATGATTGGTCCAAAACGGGTCACATGACGTCTTACGTGAACGTTTACGTTCCACGTTTCGGAAAACTAAGGGTCTCTATTTTCTCACAAGATGGGCAGAAGAGCATCATCTGTCATTTGAATTTGGGATTGGTTGAGATTGTGTATTTGTATTTCATTAATTAAGGATAATGTTGGGGGAACTAAGGACTTGCGATATCGGTATACTGCAATTGACCCATATTACAATCATCTCCATTTATTATGAAAACAATTTGGACCAGTGGTCATCTAGTGGTCATTCTATTCAACGATTATGTTCGTGTTCTGTGAGTACAATTTGCGTCTCACTGGTTTCTTTGTATGTCTGTACTTGTCTTTCAATAAAAAAATTAAAAGTGTCGAAAGTTAAATCTGGTCCGAGGTCAAATTATTTTATTCGGTTTGTTAATTACTCTGTAACTTTGCGTTAAGAATGCTGAGGTATAAATATGGAGAAAAGTATTTTGTGAAATAACTTCTTAGTAGCAGTATCGTCTTTATCCTCCAAGTCTTTATTGGTATTTTCCACAAAATGTAGCATTTTAATGGAAAATCAAAGAGGAGGTCGATGCACTGCGGAGTAACTACGTTAATTAAATCTAACTCATCAGTTATGATATAGCATGTAGATACGCCGTTTTGTTTTCTTTTAGCAAATGGATTTTGAGATTACTGCGGAATAAAAACATTGTCTTGTGAAATCTTGTAAGTCTTGTAAATACGGCTTTTTTTGCAATCATGCGACGACATTAACACTATCCGTCACCTCAAAATTACCTCAAACCGCGGAATTGTCCATTTTTGGACACACGTATTTTGTTACTTTCTACATATAATTTCTAGTTATCACATCATTTCTACGCAAAATGTTCAAGTTATCATCCTGAGACATATCGAGGGATGGTTTCTAAAGCCTCTAACTGGGGAACCTGGGTAGAAGTAGCCCAGATTCGCCTTCCGTGGTGTTTTGTCAATGTTTAGCGCAGTGAGCTGAACCATTGGCTAAAGCTGACATCAACAATTTTTGGCCGGGAAACCTGGCCCTGATTTCAGACAAAGTTGTCCCGACTCTAGGCTGTTTTTTTTCAATGCTGATGAAAAACGTTAACCCGTTATTTTCATCTGGGTTGCCCACAAAATATGGTGAGATGCTGTAACACAGGTCAACTTTACTGATAACATCCCAGGAAAACTGACTAGCACGGTCCTGGTAAAGGGTTATTGACTCATTTGATTTGGATTTTTTATGCGCACGAAATGAAACAGGCTCAGTGGACCCATTGGTACTCGCTTTATGCCGTCATATGTATAAAATGTCTTATAACGGGATACAGAGTATCCAATGGGTTGCACTGAGGCCTTGTTTCGTTCGTGCGCAAAATGTTTTTACAACAGAAGTGAATTTAATGTATAAAACAAAGAAGATAAACCTATATTATTTTATAGACCGCAACGTAACTGATCTAATCTCGCCAAAGATTTAACAGTTCTTCGGATTCATATCATCAAAATACCTTCTATTTTCTTACTTTATATATTCACTGTACTTATGGACTTATAGGACGAAGCTTGGTGGGTACAGTGCTGAAACCTGAGACAAGTAATCTTGTAGTAATGTGCACGTGGTTGTTTTGACCACCAAACCATGCTCCAGAAGCAGGTCTCACTCTTTAACCTCAAAAGGGCAGCTATGGTTTTTTCTGATTCCTTTTTATGGGAGATGAAATAGGAAACCATGAAAATTATAATGAAAAAATATTTTGTAGAAGGAGGAGTGAGATTCGAACCGAGAACATGTACCAGAGGTTAGTTACCCTAACCACTAGGGGGCCGAATTGCACTTTAATATGACCTTGACGGAATAAATCGATACTACTGTTGTGAATCAACACCCAAAAAAAATATGAATGGTTTTGCCGCCCTGGAAACGATTGCCACTATGTCCAGGAGAATAAGTGGTGGTCAAAATTCTCACACAATCGTAGGCATGTAGTGGAGTAGATACATTAATGGCCAAACTCAATGTTAAATATACATGTTTTGATAATGATCATCAACGTCATGATATGAAGAAGGTGACTGTGGAATGTTTTATTGATTTAGGACAATATTTTCTTTAAAGGTGGCAACGAGAGATTCAAATAATAGGCTTCCGAAAAAAAATATGAAAATTCTGATTTTTTTGCATGGTGTAAAGCTTCTATCAAAAATATCTCCACCTGGAAGGATTTAAGGCTGAAAACTGATTCTTGGTACCAAACTTATGAAATTCAATTCTTTTATAGGAGAAATACAATCAGCCTATGTTTTCTATTGAAATATAAACACATACAAATACTTTTGTTTCCATTTTAGTTATTTCTGATAGCCAAATTAATGGTAGCGAATCTAAGTGAATGTGTATCCTATATGAAATCAATACATATCAATTATGTGAAATGTGACGACGTGAATCTCTCGTTGCACCTTTAAAGATTTACATCAGTGATCGGCCGAAAAATGAGCATATTTGAAATTTCCAGGAAGAAGGATAAGTTCTGAAAAAAGGGAACTGCTCATGGTATTTTTAACTGGGAAAAAAGTGTAAAATGCGAATGAAATAAACGTTCACCTCCCCGTTTTCTATAAGCATTCATAATTCTCTTTCCATTATTAAAGGACACTGGCACATTTTCACAAAACAAAATGTATTCAATGTGCCGCAAATGATAGACTAGGCTATGGGAAGATATAGAAAAATTTTAAAAATATATAACATACTCAAAACATATAGGGACATTAGGACGGAGGCATCCTGTGCTAAAAAACATATAGGGACATTAATAAAAGGCTAAAGGCTAAAAGTCTGAAGAATTCTCATGTATTTTTAACTGGGAAAAATGTAAAATGCGAATGGAATAAACGTTCACCTCCCCGTTTTCTATAAGCATTCATAATTCTCTTTCCATTAAAGTGACACTGGCACATTTTCACAAAACAAAATTTATTCAATTTGCTCGCAAATGATAGACTAGGCTATTGGAAGAATATAGAAATATTTTAAAAATATATAACATACTCAAAACATATAGGGACATTAGGACGGAGGCATCCTGTGATATAAAACAAATAGGACATTAATAAAAGGCTAAAGGCTAAAAGTCTGAAGAATTCCCATGTATTTTTAACTGGGAAAAATGTAAAATGCGAATGGAATAAACGTTCACCTCCCCGTTTTCTATAAGCATTCATAATTCTCTTTCCATTAAAGTGACACTGGCACATTTTCACAAAACATAAATTTATTCAATTTGCTCGCAAATGATAGACTAGGCTATTGGAAGAATATAGAAATATTTTAAAAATATATAACATACTCAAAACATATAGGGACCTTACACTTAAGTGCTCAAGCTAAAAAAACTCCGTTGTGCCCAGGGGGGGGGGGTTCCTAGGGACCCCAACCCAGATAACCACTTTCCCGTGGGAGTTTGATATGACACTAACACAATAAAATGGGTCCACGTAAGAACAACATACCCATATAAAAATGAAAATCCGACCTTTGACCTAATGACCTCTCCAGTTGAAATTGTCACGCTTCGAAACAGAGTGGGTCGAACATTTCAATCCTCAGCAACTCCAATAATAAGGTTTGAACCAAAATAATTCATTTATATCCTACTCTAGAATCCAATTAAAATAATCATTGCAAAATATAGCCAAATTTATACCATCTTGTATTTTTCTCAGAAACTTAAAAATCGCCTTATTTTTCCCATAGACTTATCACATAAGAGCACGGCAATGACAAATTAAAAATTGAAGGCTATCAGCAAATATAAAAGTATTTAATTTAAGTAATTATTAATTATTAATTATTACCTCCTAGTTTAATATATCTAAGCAATAAAGCCCAAGATTTAATTACTTTTAATTTTGTTAATTAGTAAAAGACTTGATTTTTTCACTTTTCAGCTTCCGTTTGTGCCCAGGGGGGGGGGGGGGGGGTCCTAGGGACCCAACCTAATTATTTTATGAAGCCGTGGGCGGTTTAAAATTTTTTGTATCAGGAGAAGCGTATTCATAATCAGACATTAGCAAACAAATCCTTGAAAAATTTTGACTCGCGTAACCGATAAATCGCAAAAAAATCAAATGGTGGGTACTAAATGGGGACCCCCCTTGGGCACTTAAGTGTTAATAAAAGGCTTAAGACACCAGTAATTTGTATGCTAACTTCAAGTTGCGTAGCTTTTAATCAACAATGTGGCTAGTACATGAATAGTCATAGACCGTACTCATTGATATTAAACCACAAGGTCACAGCTCGTCAACAGTGGTGCATGACGTCATCTGCTAAATAAATGCCGCCGGAATCATTTTATTATAAAAATCGTTCTGTTTACCCATAGGCCGTTTATTTGGTCCTAACCATTTCAGGTGAGAGCTACTGTATATAAAAAGCTTTACAACCATGCAAAAATATCAATTTCGAAAATTCTTGAGGGCGCACTATTTTTCAAATGTGTCTCTTTAAGGTAAAAAGGTAGCGCACAAAATTCCGAAAATGCTCTCAATTATGTATATTGATAAGCTGTATTAGCTCGAAGTTGAATGGTCATGTTCTCTTTTTAATTTAATCATTAAGTGCAACCGTTTTCCTGCACACAGTTTTAATATACACTTTGCCTTTGAAGCATTCTATTACGGTATATGTTTACAAAATTAAATATCGTACCTGGGCGGGAAAAATTACCCTCCTCATGTTCATTTGACCTTTGAATCAAAAGCTTATAATGTGCCAAACGTCTCTACGTTCAAAACCTCCTTTGTGCAAATTACTGCTGCAACATCAAAACGACCTGTTCAATCTGAATTTGGGATTGAGGAATCATTTTTAAAAGACGATTTTTGGTGCAGCCAAAATCTTGGGCATTTATTACTTCATGCTTCTTATTACATATGTGTTCCTTACTGATTCGTACTTCATAGTACTGGAGAGGTAACGCTGGTCACGATTAAAAAGTTCAATGGGTCCCCAGATATATTTTATTATTTTTAATAAAAAAGACATCACACTCATTTGTGGACCGTCTAGAAATTGGCGGTGGTCCCAATCAGTCGTTCGAGATTTTATCCTATAGCATTAAACTTATTAATAAATCCAGGAAGTGCAATGGTTTTGGGGTGTTTGTTCATAATAATTTATAATAGGGATGTTTTGATATTAGAGGGTATCGGCGGCGCATGCTGCAGAGCGGATAGCTCTGTAGCCATGGCGCGTTGTTCAAGGGTGTATATGTTTTGAAGAATTACTTTTGCAGGGGAAGTTCGGAGTTTTGAGTTATGCAAAGTTAATTTAACAGAAGATGATTGATGTTTGAACTTTTAAGGCACGAATATATGTAAATCTAAATGGACCGTTATTGGAAAACACTATTTTGGCGGGGGTTAATTAAACCCCGACGGATTTGAAACAATATTTTTTTCTTTTTATTGGATTTAAAGATCGTTTTGAACAACGGTTTAAGAGATGAATTTTTTATGTCACTGACCGAGATGGCCATAGTAAATGCATATGTGTTGTAGAGTTTCACAAATTACCGTTGGAAAATCCGCAAGCCAAATCGAGAAGATATCGTGTCATACCCTCCCTGTTTACTAAGAAACCCATGTATAGTCTAACATCTTGATCGATTACGCCGTGACCAACAGAGAAACAGGAATTGCGTGCTGCTTTGCCGTATTGAAGTTAATAAACGGTTTAACGAGATATGACATAGTTGGTTGTCAGTGTCAGGTTACCAGAGTCACGGGTCAGGGCAATCAGGTATCAGTTGACTCTTAGGGGGCGACCGAGATATATATAAATCCGACTATTGTTAAATCAAGGTCTGTACATGCATGACCCTCTGCCCCAAATTGTGCTAGGATTTTTTCCAAAAGACACCGTTATTATGTCTTAACAGTTAAAAAATTTACCCTTTCCCTACTGATTCAAAAAACCGGAGTACGATGACGATTAAGCGGTTGTTTTTTCCACTGTAGGGATACGTACGTCATTTTTACCTAATGGGTCCCACCCGAAGCAAATAATAAAAAAATCAATTGCTGACGTCTCAATCTTTATTTTTTCAAAAAATGGCTGTTATTACCATAATAAAAATTCCTTTTTAAGATTACCATCTGTATATGTTCTTATAATAATAATATTCAATTGTCCCCGCAAGAAAGTGAAAAAGATGGGTCCATCATAAGTCTACAAACTGCAAAACATGTCAGCCGGCTAAATACCCCTTTACCGTGGAATGTATGAGCAGACGGATCCCAGATAGTTATAGCAGGTTACGCCCACTGCGCGGGACGCGGGGGGGGGGGTTATGTGGTTATGATCAAGTAGATTTTTAATTTACGTTCCAATATTTTATCATCTTTAGCCGAAATCGTTTGCAAGGACATCGCCCGGTAAGGACAAGATGGAGGCCCTATCTCTATAATCACATTGTTATATTTCCATTCAATTTTGGTGTGTGTTGGACAAAACACTTTATAATGTACGCAAGGTGTTTTTATCCCAAAATTACCTTGTATCAAGAAAAAAAATGAGAAAAAATGATTAAAATTCAGGGTACCATTTCTATGACCATTTAGTACAGGGAAGATGTTGCATAGCTGTTCTTTGTTACGAGCTTGTACGTGATGCCTAGATAGACCTTTTGTCCTTCCTTAGTAAAAGAGGACTAATAAGGCAGCCACTTTATAACAATAACCCATATCTATCAGCTTAATGCGGCTACGATTAGGATTTAAATCCGTTCTTCCATCGAGCAGACTCTGGAATACAATACAATGGTCAAAGCATGGCCCATGAATTGCCAATAATTATATCATGAGCAAGTTACTCACTATCTAAATCCCATGGCGCAGTTAATAGCTTTCATCACCATATATTGATCAAATACACACCATGTGTTTAGTATGATTTATTGTACCCAGAACACGCAGGTCAGCTGTTGTATATGTGCTCCTTCAATGCTAATGATCTGAGGATGTATGAATAGGTTGTTGTTTTTGGCAAATCGATTTAGTGTTTTAGACCCCCCAAGAAAAACAAAAATGACACAAAAAGGGTCTTCCCCAAGACCAGAAAATTGGCCACTCACATATATGTTGCTAAATAATACAGCGCACATCCTTGCAAAGCGGCATTGTGGTTCTTGGGGGGGGGGGGGGTTCATATTGGAGGGGGGGGGTCATATTTGTAAATTTCAATTACAAATTGAAGCGTATTATAATTTTACATAGAGAACTTTTTGGGAATTTATGTGAAGTGGAGTTTTTGGGGAAAACAAGCCAAAAGGTAAAACTTTGAGCATGTGGCTTTATAATGCGGAAACGTTTCAAGTTCATCAATTCTCCTGAAAACTATTAGAGCGGCTTATTTTTTTCTTTGTCATTCATTCCTTATCCGACGATGGTCCTCCTTTATACGTCCAACCCAATGGGGAGGGTGGGTGGGTTTTGTAGGGGCCTCATCACTCGGCGGCCCAGGGTTCGGATTCCCTTGTAGAGCACCAGTGTCGTACTAAATTGGTTTGCCGAATCCATACCCGTCCTCGGAAGTTTCCTCCCTGCATCTAAAATCGTATAGGTCTTTTTCCAAAGCCTTCCTTTGGTGGTCTGGATTTAATCGTTGCGGTGTTGTTGAGGCAGCGGCTCCTGAGCACTCTTCGGGGGTTTGTCGCGCGTTATAAGAATTTAATATTATATATATATTTTATATATATATAATTATATATATATAATATATATCTAAATATCTATTATATATATAGATATAATAATATATATATATAGATAACCATATACCATAATATATATAGATTTGGTGCAAAAGGGCATTTCTACGCCAATTGACCTCTAGATGATCTTTGACCTTTTGGGTCATTCCTGTAACTCTGCTAACAAAGGTACAGACTGTCCTCCCCTACCTTCATCCAACTATCAGTCCATATGTCAAGCATAATGAAACGCAAGCAGGGCAGATAGACAAGACGAAATCATGAAAAGAAACTTCATAGGCATTTTTTAGTAGATAGATAGAAGCATTTGAAACATTGTTTCTAGACTGATTTTTTATGCTATGATCACGAAACCGCCGGTTTTTGACTTTGCTGTATTTTGAGTGAAAGGGTCAAAATTAAGAATTCAAAATGGCAACAAAATACCACTAAATTTATGTCAAAAGATATAAATTCGTAATTTTCCACAGTTAGCAGACATGACACTTATCTTTTACACAAACTTTGCAACTGAGTATATTAACACTTAATTATTAATCATAAAATTAGCCTCAAGGGATAAATGGGCCAAATTCAAATTGGCCCCCAAATATCATACAAAACCCTAACAAACTTAATTGTAGGGCGGACAATAATTCAGTGTTATTAACATACTGTCTATCGAGGGAGTATATTGTTAGCCCAAGGGGTTAAATGTTGACAAATTCAAATGGCCGCTAAAATACATAGACTACTGTTATAGGTTCAAAATGAGGATTGTAAAAAGGCACTCACTACCGTTTTATGTATATGGTTGAGACAACATGTCTATAGACTTTTATTTTGGTATGCCAGTTAACTTTCTGGCTTTAAGTGCAAAGGGATCAAAAAATTTACAAAAATGGCTACCAAAAAAATTACAATATTTCTCACTGATAGTTAAAAGGTGAGATATTAGTTTGCATACAAGTCGTCTGCACCAGAAAAGTACTGTTGAGCAAGTCCAAACTGACTTCCATTTCTCGGACTTGGATAATACACGAGAGTATAGTTTATATGTCATGATTTTATGTAAATGCAAGTAACATTACGACTAAAATGCCTGGACTGTTGCCTATATGATTCTCTTTCTTCAAAGGGAACTTAACAATGCATTTAAGAGCCCAATAGCATATCTCTCAATATCACACACAATTTTTACCGTTATTCCATAATTAAGTGTAAGAAAATCTGGGGCCATTAAATGTATTAACCTTTCGAATTTACTGCTTTGAAACTAAGCTGAGCAACATACTTCCAAAATGAGATCGGCATACTTTAATTTCAGTAACAAGACTAACAGATACATTATGTTCAAACCTTTTGACAAGTAAAATGAAATACGACATCTCTAGTGCTGACACCATCACTGTAAACTATTCATTTTTTAGTTTTAACAAAACCCGCAAAGATATAACGTCTGCTTTATTAATGTTCATCAATTTTCCTTACCAATTCAAATCAACAACACATAAAATATATATTTAAGTATAACTTCAAAATTTCAAGTAAGTTATGAAGTACGTTTCCACAAATTTTCAGGTATTTTAAGTAATCGTTTTCTTTGTTTTTCCCTGTATTTGGACTAATTTTAATCTCTCATTGAAACAAGTAGAAAGCTGAAATGGTTTCATTTTATATCATTCTTCATTATGGACCGAATAGGATGCAAAAAATATAAAACGTTATTAAATCGCATTCGTTTTCTTCGATGTTGTTCCAACCATCTTTTCTAAACTTCTTCCAAGGAAGAGTTCATCAAGGAAATATTACCAATCCCAAAACTGATTTCAAAATAATATATTTTTAGAACACAATCAAAAATGTCCATCATCTTGAGTACATTTACAAAAGTTACATTCATATGTTCCAGAAAGTCCCATTCGTAGAGATTACTCTTGACAGGTAAGATTATATAAAGAATGATTGGAAGTAAGCTATCTGTTTTGAACTCTTCTCTCTGTTCACAATTTATTTCCCTATTATTACTTTAACTTCTCAGTAACTATGGCAGAAGTCTTTTCGATGCTGTCTTTCGAATTGAGCCAAGAAACACATACAGCTTTCTCAGCTTTCTAAACGTCTTAACATAAAATATAGTTTATTACTTTTTCAAAGCACTCAGGTCTCGATTCCTTTTCCTTTTTACGATATGCTGTTATGCCTTTCCAAATGTCTAGCAAAGTCATTTCCGAAGTCCAGACTTCTAGTCTACACTTTAATATTTTGCATACATAAATATGACCTATAGCTAGGCCTACAAAGTGACTAATCACAAAATTTAACAAAGCCATATCATAGTAGACTATGCTTCTTTCTTATTCTAAGACAACTAGAAATAGAATGTCATGGTATTTGATGTGAAATCGCCTCAAGTTTTAAGTCTTCCTTTCACTGGATACTGTACTCCATGTACCTGCCCCTTATCTTTATCAAAAAAATTGAATAAAAAATCACATTTGAGGAATGTATCAATATTTTTCACTATTATTACGTCAGTATTTGGCGGCCATTTTGAATTTTCTTTTTCTCCATTTGGGCTCGTAAGTTATTGAAAATATGCTCAGCTTCAAGGACGGTATAAGAAGTAAGTCGGATAACTTTTAAACGTAGAAATGCATTAATTTAAACAAAAATAATATGAAATATGTTGCATTTGGCGGCCATTTTAATATTGACATTTTGATACAAAAAAACTCAAATACAAAATTCAATTAAATTAAAAAAAAAAAAAAAAAAATCAGTCTAGAAAGTTGTTTGAAACGCTTCTACTAAAAAATGCATGTACTGCTTAATTAAGCATTTTTTGAGAAAGACAATCGACT
Source organism: Ophioderma brevispina (assembly GCA_023653785.1). Classification (NCBI taxonomy): domain Eukaryota; kingdom Metazoa; phylum Echinodermata; class Ophiuroidea; order Amphilepidida; family Ophiodermatidae; genus Ophioderma; species Ophioderma brevispina. The sequence continues at coordinate 65,516 of JAMKCH010006009.1, forward strand.
AGTCTAATCCAATTCGCATACATATCTCACTTGTAGTATTAATGCGCATCCACATTGCGCATTCAGACATGAATTGCCTCGATCGCTATTTTCTTGAGCATGAATGGAAAGACGTTTTTTGCTTCGGATCAAGGAAGGTGAATTGGAAAATAATACATTTGCATTGTTTGGATGTTTGCCAGAAGTAATTTGATATTTTAATAGATCATTTGAATGCTTTGAGTATGATACAAGAATCTATTGCACGAGCTAAAAATATTTGTAACGAGTCGAAGACGAGTACAAATTTTTCTAGCGAGTGCAATATATTCTTGTATCATACGAAAAGCATTCAATATTATTATTATTATTTAAATATCAGGCTGACTCAAACAAACATCCCAGTCTACTAGTCTATATCATACGTGGTGTCAATACTGTGCGTTCTCGCTAAAAAAATGCCCAGGAATGTGATACAATATTACAAGAATATTTATTGCAATCCTGGGAACTTGAACCGAAAACGTAACAATACAAAGATTTCTCTGACCACTCGAAGCCTGAAATATTAATGTAATCTGTTTATTAATATTGGATCTGGAATTCTTGTAAAGAAACCCAGTCTGCATTGAATGCGTCGTAGCAACAGGTTTCTATTTTAACGATTGACTCGGAATGCTCATCGTTGTGGGCGTACTAGGATTTACAATATACGTTTGATTTTTTACTTAATACTATGTTGAAAATGATCTGACGGGAAATATTAATCCGAATGGTAAGTGCTGATATATTTAAGAAATTATTTAATTTCTTAATTAGGCTACAGAACCTTTTTTAGGTTTTACAAAATTTCTTTAAAATAGGTGAAATGATAGATACGGCTCTAAAATACTTAAATTTACATACTGCTATTAAATCGAATGACCTTTCGGCAATGAAAACAAACACAAGGTCATAAGACCAGTCTGAAGGGTTTTACAGGCAATTTGCACAACTATTATGTGTATTTTTGCGTTAGCAGTTGTGAAACTTTGGATAAGTCCACTCCGGGTGGTTTATTTAAAAATTCTTGATAAATTAGTTTTAGGCTTAGCATTTGTAAAGCATAAAACCAATGGAAAACCTCAGGTTTGACAAAAATTGAGGGCGCCTTTTCTTTCAAAATCATCCATTGCATTGCCCCTTTAACTTTTGCAATGTTTCTAGTTTTTCTGTTACTGTTGGTAGATTATAATGTGCATACAATTTAATAATTTAAAGAAATTTCCACTTTATGAATTCGGATTTATTTGATAGATCATGAGCTGTAAACATGTTTGGTTTTCTTTAAAGTATATAGTAGGTTCGTCTGATAAAATTATAAGTTCTAAAACATACATTGGCTTCCTTCAGTACCTTTCATACATACTGACTAATTTTTATGGTAAAGCTTGACATAAGTGTTTCTTTCTTGTCTGGTGGAGAGTCAAGGGCAACTATACAAAAAAAAAAAAAAAATTTGAATTCAGAAATGAAAAAAAAAATGTTTAAAATACACTCTGTTATTTTATTTAGTTTTTTTTTTGTTATTGAAGCACCACTTCAATTTTTTAGCGTTATTTTGTATTTGCGATGTATATTACGTTATCTACTATGCCCTGAATAACCACTTGCTGTTCATTACATATCATAACTGCTTTAGGCAAGAGGCTTAGGACTATTGGTTGTGCCGTTCAGTAGAAAGCTTTTGCAATTATGAACAGCGTAGAAAATAACATAATAATACATAGTGGGTCCAAAAAAAGTTTACATAGTTGAGGCTATTTATTAAACTATAATATTGTTGGAACCTGGAAAAAACGGCGGTGACGTTGCAAACAAAGCTGAAATGACAAAATGGTCACATCGAGAGGAGAAAAAGGGTAAAGTAAAGTAAAAGAACACGTCTGTGACATACGTAAGGTCTTGGCAATCTGTGGTGTCACGAATGATATTCAGATTAATACCGCACACATTGACAACGCACCCCGTCATGGACTTGGATTTAATTAAAACCACAAACGGTAAGAATTAAGGCATCACAAATTATTTCAAGTTTCTTCTTATAAATTTAAAAATAAAACGGGCTGCCAAAAATATTTCTTCTTTATGAGCTTGTCCCAAACCATGCAAACATTGAAAATGTACAAGCAGAGTCTGATCAGTCGTGAAAAAAAAGAAAAAAAAAAACAAAGAAAGAAGAGGAAAACAAACAAACATGCCGTCTCTGTCAATTTTAAAATTACCCAAATTAAAATCAACTTAATAATAATACATAATAAGGAGATTTATTATAGCGCCTTTTACACAAGTAGGCAAAGCGTGTTACCAATTATTATTACGTGCCATCAGGAAATCGTCACAATCATCAGTTAGCTTCACCCTAGGTCGGCAGCCGGCCAAAGCGCCAATCCATCAGCACTTTTAGATTGAATATTCCCCCTAACAGCTACCGAAATACGCGGGGGTCGACGAAGCACGAAGCAAGTTAAGGAGGTGTAAAGTGCCTTGAACCAAGTGGCGCCGCAACACTTGGCCACAGAGGGGCTCTAACTCAAACCTTCAGACTCATGAGTCGGCAGTCTATCCACTGGACCACATGTGCCCTCAATGTCCAATTATATGTAAAGGAAATTTCAAGTTCAGTTTCCCGGTTGAGATATTTCCTCATCATACCACTCACACAACTCGAAGGGTGGTCAGTAGTTACGTGATGGTCATGATTAGTGTATACCGTCATGATTGCCCCATAGACTCCACAACGCATTGCGAGCTTCACGCTGCTTGCGAGCTTCACAACGTATTGTAGCATGAGTATAAAGGATGTGAATTTTAAATGCTGACCATCTTGGAGAATGAGAATAGTGACGTGATAAAAACTTCATTCTTTTATATTCATTGCCAGTTTGAAAATAGTTTATTGAACTCTCTTGACCAAGAAAATCGTTAATTTGTCACCCACATCATTTTCATAGGCCATATAATAAAAAAATTGTGTTTAATAAATGTCAGCCAAGCTTGGACAATGATCGGCACATGCAAACCATTTTGAGTTTGGCAAGTGAACTCCTGACCGAGAGAGAAAAAACCTTTAACAACAAAAATTGTCTTATTAGGTGTTTTGGCTTTAAGATGGCCTTCCATTTTGGAAAATGGTTTCGTATACAAATTGCACCACTTTTGCATTGGTCATCACCTGTTTTCAGAAAGTCCACATTAATAGGTCAAGGTGGCTATTGATGACAAATGTTATTATTCCGTCCCTGGTACCACTCTCCTAAACTGTTGGTGCGGCAGCACTATTGTGATGGCCAACAAGCCAAAAAATTAATTAAGGATCCTAACGTCTTGCCGCGACGCATTGTTGAAGGCCCGGAACGCGGTGTGAAGGCTTGCAAAACGTTGTCAGATACTTTGCAGTGCGTTGTGGGTCGATTTTGTGTTTACATACGTTCACCGAAATTCCTGATCATTAAATGGGCCATCACCGCAACGCGTGTGGCTTCTCACACCGCGTAGCGGCAATACGTTAAGACCCTTATATAGCTTGCCATAGGCGTGCGCTAAGGATCATTTGAGTGGAGAACAAGAGGGATGAGGATTTTCCCCGGTCAGTGGCGTAGCCATGATTTGGAGACGTGTAATGTGCAGACCCAAAAACATTTTCCGGTCAAACATTTTCGGCGTATCGCCGTGTTGACATTTTTTAGCCAATGAGTCGCAGAATTGTGATAAGTCTGGATGCTTAAATTCGTGCATACTTTCTTTCTTATATCCTATTCTCAAGTTTGGATGGGTAAAGTTGGGGCGATGTTCGAACGGGTCAAAAACCTTAACCCCTAACAAGGAAGTTTACTTGAACCCTCGTCTACAGAAGAGGGTGGTTACCACCCATTTGATTTTTTGGGCCCTACTTAATATTTCTGTGCCCAATTATTTAAGATAATAATAAATTGGCATTTAACGCAAAAATTAACGCGGGAGTTTATAGTGATGGGACGGGTGGCCACAATGTTACCACGTGATGGGGAACTGACTATCACCGTTTTTTTTAAGATATTAAAAAAAAACGAGGATAAAAAGTTGTTGATAAAAAATCGCACAACATCGGAATAAATGATTAGTCTGATTAAACATGACGTTTATTATTCATGCGTTAAACACTTAAACATATTACGGTGATAAAAAAAATAGAAATATAACGTTGGTAATGAAGCATTTTTTCTTAACCAAAAAAGATTAAACATAACTTCCCGCCAAAAAACACACGTTTCTGAAATATTTTGCAGACAAATTGTTCATTGTGGGTTAAATCTTAATCCATGTTGGCTAAATCATCTATTTTTGCACAATGTTTATTAAAAATATTGGTCCATGAAAATTGAAAGCGACGGGTGGGGCAAAATCAAACATGGCAGATTACGAGGAATGACGACGTTGCTGAGGATTGTGAATTGAATTTATGTATCGTCGTGGGTTCTGCCTACTGTCGAATCAGCATAAATGCTAGTTATGAGAAAACGGCGTTTGAATTTTGGAGTTGACTTATGAATGCGTGTTGTAATTAAATGGAATAAAAGAGAGAAGATGGTGATGATGATGATGCATTATGTTCGTTGTAAAAATATAGCGCAGACTGAACACGAGGACAACAATTAGAAAATTACAAAACCTCTTACAATTTGGCTTACAAAATTAATATCTTTAAAGGTGGTGTTCCGATTTATGGTATATTGTTTCACCTTGATATGAGCTGCAGGCACTTGTATACACTTACCATCAAGTATCGTGGAAACGAACTTGCGGTTTTTTGATAGAAGCGATAATGCCCCATTCCAAGACCCTATTCACTACTCTGCTAAGATTGATGGTTTTAACCCACTGAAAACAGTTTTTTTTTGGAAATATGTTGCAAAGAAGTGGATTTGGAAGCTGAAAATGCAGGACGATAATGAGAAAATACGCCTTTCACTGATATCAAAATTGTATACTACTTCGGTTAAATCAGGGGGTCCCCAGAGGCGATCGGAACAAGCACTTAATTAGTCGGCAATATGTTGTAACTCATTTTTCAAAAAAAAAAAACAAAACAAACATAAACTACAAACAATGGTGGGACATATAAAATTACTAAATAGTAATGCATGTTGCAACACACAATAATATTGGCTAGAACGGTTCAAAATTGAGCTCAGAAAATATTTAAAATGTAACTGAAGTTTATAACCAAAAGTTTTAGAGGATAAAAGGGCATAACAACTTTATAACAAACCATATATTCTCGTTTCTTAAATTTTCTTACTACATTATATACCAAACAGAAACGAATTCATTAACAGTTAAATTGTATATATTCATAAAATCTAACAAATCTAACATCTTAGAGGGTACTTAATGCAGCTTATACAAACATTCACAAAGAAAATACAAGGTGTTCCTGAAGGGCAAGTTTTTTTTTAAAAAGATGTATATATATAATTAATTTAGTTTGCAGAATACTCAGTTAACTCAAAGCAAAAATCAACTTTCACAATATGTTTACAAGTCTATTTTGAAACACGGTTTACTAAGGGGTGGGGTGGGTGGTAAACACCCCGAGAATCATTATTATAAGCAATAGATGATTTCGATGTGGTACCAGTTGATAGCATTGGTCACCGTTTTCGATTGCTTCCAACAGAACCTAGTGTGGCGTAGTCCACCAACTAACGTCAAGTTCATAGAAGTTGGCAAAAGTGGTCTTTCCACAGGACACACAAATCCAGAGTTTTAAATGAAAATGAAATTTTTTTTCATAAAAAAGTAGGAATATGGATTTTCATGCGGGTTTGGCCCAAATGATATGGAAATGACTAGTTTTTATAACATATCATGTTAGAGCCTCATACAGTGCCACAAGATTTAAACAAATGACCTATAAACTAAAGGGTAATGCAGAATCATTTATGGGCGAATAATGTGCCCGTGGTCGGAAAAAATAAATAATGGCGCCCATTAGTTTTATTTTTTCGCCGCCCGAGGATACATTCAAGCCCATAGATGATTACTACAAACCTTTGTTTCTATTTTATTAACTAGAAACAAGAGTTGATTTTCATTTTGTTGTTAGGTTTTAAGTTACTTATGCCCCTTATTTATGTGCATTTTGTATGCTGATTAATGAAAATAAATGATAAGAAAATGCATTAGCGGCTCATTATTGCAGAATAATGGGCAGTAAACTGACCAATCAGAATGCTGCATTTTCAATAATGGGTAGTAGAGGTAATAGAACCACTCCCCACCAATCGATTTCGTCGCTAACCCCGGTGACGGTGCTTCCTTCACATTTGTTTCGCCAAAATTAGCAGAAGGATGTGAAATAATTATATGGAAGACTTAACGACAGTTTTTAACGTTTTTGCGCACCGAGGGAAAGTTTACCTGGGGTGGTAACTCCTCCCCTTTGGTAATACTTGGGTTAATGTCACTATGCCCCCCTAAAAGTTATAAATTTGGTGTATTTGTACAAATGTTAAAACTAAAAAACTTGGATAATTCTTTTCACGACGCACAGACCGTAGGTTTCAATAAGTACAAGTAACATAATTAAAACACAAAAATTAAAAAGTGTGAAATAACATGACCAATCCCTCATTAAGTATAGAAAGGTAAATTTCACCGATTGCCTTAAATCTTGATAGACCTATTATCGATTTTGATCACTGAAGTAGCAATCTTTGTTCCAGCGAATACGTATTCGTTCACATTTCTCTGTGAGGGGGGGGGGGGGTTCTTGATATATTTTGACACGCAAATCTATCGTACTTTTTTACATTCGATTGTTTGTGAAACCCGTTTTAACAATGGGTTTTATTCGACTGCGGCATTTTGGTTATGATATGTAATTTTTAACTTTATTTTTTGGTTACAATTAAAGAGTACATAAAATGCAACCCTAATAACTATTAACTCAATTTGACCAAAAATCAATTCGACACTATGTTTGACCACGACGATGAAGATCAGGCAATAACCTATCTATTTCAGACTTTCTTGATCGGTTTCCAGGGCTTGCTTATCGGTTTTGGTTGTACGCAGAACTTATAATTTGGGCATTTTCAGACTATGTGAGAGACTCATCTGCTCAAATTTCTTCGCTGAAAATTCGACAGGGTTGAATAGTCAGTCTAGGGTCAAAGTCAAGACGTGTTCATGAGGACGCGAGGGAATGAGAGATTATTCTGCCTGACTGAATAAAGCTCTATAGAATCCCTCATTGACGTATTTACATAACTATATACTAGACTTGCTATTCAAGCCAGTTTTCCTGCAATAGTACAGAAGAACCTAACAATGATATAAACAAGTGTTTAGTTTTTAACCAACCCCATATTAAGTAAATAATAATAAGACCACAAATGGATTAAAGTTTTAGCCAACAACCTGGTTTTAGTTTAACCACATAATTTAACCAACATTGAGAAAATAGAACTATCCAACAGTTGATTAAACGTTGTAACCAACCAACATCTTAATTTTTAATCACACCGTTGATTACGGTTTTTAACAAATGTGTGGGTTCACCTGGTAATCCTCTAGAGTTGATTAAAATTTGAACCAACCAGATTACAAATTTTAATCAACTTTCTTAACAGTGATATAGTTTTTTATACACTAGCGTTTTAAGGCAATAATGTTTTTTGAGTCGGTAAAATGCAAATATCATTTTGCACCATACATCCAGTTCATATTGTCAACCGGTTTATAGTGACGTCACAATTGGAATGTTTGTACTTATCCTGATACCAATAGAAAGAAACTCTCACTTATTCTGCGGTTACCAAATTTATCGGATCGGATGTTCAACTAGGGAATTGGGTGGGAGGGAGGGTGTTTTACAAAAAAAGTTCAGGTAGACAAGGTTAAGAAAATTATCATTAATATTATTTGAACACCAGTAGCATAGGTACTAGCATAGTTTACCATAAATAATGCACTTGTGAGAGCGTACTTATTAAATAACCTATTGAATTTCGACTGGAACAACAATAGCGGTGTCGAAGCAACATTAATCAACATTCCCCTCTTAGCAACTGTCTGTGACCCCATGAAAAAACAGACCGTCATATATATAAAAGTCATTATTGTCGGCAGAATGCAAGACCAACGTAAACGCATTTTACTAATTTTACAGTAGAACATTTTTTGTTTCTATTGGATTCTATAGCTGACGTGGTCCCTAAGTAAGCAGGTAATAGAATAGGAACTGTATTGGTTGATCTAATGAATCACTTCTCCTAGATAAACGAATTAAATAGTTAATTTAGCAAAGAAGAGCTCGTATGTAAATCATATTTTCCTTGTTTATGCAAGACCAAAGTCCCAGTTGCACTTACTTTGGTCTTGCATTATAATTTTTCTCCCTTATTCAGTGCAAGACAAAAGTAAGTGTAGCACATCAAATGCAACTATGTTAAATCGATATGAGTATTGTTGGCGTATCAAGCAAATGGGCGGTGCTGGTATTAACTGCACTCTTTTTCCAGATGTAACACCCATATACACACAATATGATTTCATGTTTTGAATATAATTATATAGAATGGAAAAAGAGTACACATGCTAAAAACGAGGCCACATGAGGATGCTTAACCTGTCGCTCAACATGTCTTCTCAATGCTATGGTTTATTCATTTTCTCGGTATATATACGGAAATATGTTGTAAAGCAATGAGTGCTGTAAAGCTGCTTGACTGCTTCGTTTCGTAAATTTTTTTTTTAGGTAAGCCGTGGGGACCGAGGCTGTGGATCCACGAATGCCCCTTTAACACTGACCTAATTTTTGCATTAATTGCAGTAATCATTTACAATGGCAGCCATTAGATCTACTAGCAGATTAGCTTTCTCATTTTCGGCGTTTTCCTCATTACCTACTGGACCACCTACATCGGCGTGTACTTCTTTAACACCATCAGGTCACGCCAATCAACGATGAATAAGGATCTTGTTCCCTACCAGATCACAGTTGACTCTACTATGTATGCACCAGGAGCTGATATTACAGGTATGGCGCTACCAATGGGCCAGTCCAATTTATACTTTGCTTCAATACGTAATATGTATGGTTTTACATTCAAAAGCCTTTTTTATTCAGATGTTTAGTTATATAAGATAATACAGGCAAATGCCAATTCAGGGGTCACAGAGGATCATTATAATATATATATATATATATTATCTATATATATTAATATATATATACATATAATATATCTATATAATCTAATCTATATATCATATATATATCAGTTGTTATGAGTCCTCTAACGTCAAGTCCAGAAGCCCTTTAAAACACAAATAATGAAGCCTTTGCACAAGTGATTTCTGAATTTATATTAATATAACAGATTTTAATGACTTTTTATTGTTTCAAGAGTGGTTTCCAACGTACACTATCTATACAACTCCAAAATTACACTTAACAATTTCTAATCTTACGCCAGAGTTCTTGTCCCAACTAAAGTAGCGTGCAGTTCAACAATAATATGTTCTCACAAGCTGAATACTTCCAAAATGATATGCAAGTCACGCTTATAAATCCTTCGGGTAATTTCCAATTGGAACTTCTCAGCGTCCTTAAGTTAACTTTTGTCCATCAGTTCAAGACTACAAGGTTAACTAATTCCCTCGACGACACAGTAATAAATCCACGATTATCCAAAAATCAACCACGATTCTTCTGTCCACATTTGGAATCCTATTTTTGATTCCCGGCACTTTCGGCTTCAAAGACGACAGTAGAGTAATTACAAAGCACTCTGCGCACATGGAATTGAACATATAAAAATCCTGGCACTGTGTGGCGCAGGAAATCTAACCATTATTGTAGATAATAGCTATAACCCATCTGTAAACGATTCAACTGTCTGACGTGCGATACTTAGCTCAAATCTCAAATATAATACCGACTTCAGAAAGTTTCCAGTCTAAAATAGACATTACACAGCATTCATGCATATACATAACCTGAATCGCATCACTTTCCATATATACTCTATGGGGATATTCCCTGATCTTACAATTTTTTATCTCAAAACATAAACAAGTTGACTCGTTTTCTAAGGTTTGGCATTCTTTGGGGGAATTCCATTCCCCATTCCCCATTGTGCAATCCAAACAGGTGCACTTAGATAAAACAAACTAGGGGTATTTCCCCTTTTCTTCTTTTTAGTAAACCAATTACTTTCCCGTGAGAAATCTTTTAAAGTTTAAATCAGAAAATGGATTCATATAACATATATATATATATCAGTGTAGTAAAATTTTAATCAACAGTGGGAGTAAAATTTTAATCACCCTGCTGATGTAAAAAGTTTTCATCAACCCTGCTGATTGAAAGTTTAATCAACCCTGCTGATTAAAGGTTTAATCACCAGAAGGGTTTGTTCCCTTTTTACTCCACCGCAGGGTAAACTTTAATCATTTACTGTGAAGTAAAACATTTACCCATCTTTTTTAGTAAAATTTACTCATCTTATGGAGTAATACTTTAAAAATCAACAGCACAGCAAAAAACATTTTTACTCAACCAGTGTTTGAGTAGTGTTACTCTGGCATGGGGTCACTTTTTTTTAAATTACCTGCAGGGCAGTTCCCCTGTTGGAAAATAAATAACCACATAATGACTGCACATACTACAGAGCAATTTGCAGTTGGAATATTATTTATTGAACTTATTTGGAGGCATTGTAAGAATGTATTTTAGACAAAAGCACCAGTGTAATGAATTAAGTTTGACGTCACCAAAAACTCACCATAATCCTGACCAAAAGAATGGAAAGGTGCAAAGTCTATAGAGTGCCAGGGGGAAATGCACATTATCCAAGTGCAAGCCAAGTTAACCTTGATTTGCACTTTTTTTGTTAGTTTTTATCTGGTTTAGTCTGAATTTGTGAATTTGTTTTATCTTTTGAGGTCAACCAATCCATTTCTGGAGAGTTGCATGAGTGTTTTTACTTTTTTTCATTTTCTTAAATGGACATTTTGTGACATCAGGGCGCTTTAAACATAAAAGCAGATTACGTGCAACCATCACAAATGACAATTTTTTGGCAATATCCTGTAAGAGGATCTATATGAGTTACTCGAAAAGTTTAACCTATATCAAAAATAAACAGGCCACCAACTGTTGATATTCCAAGAGTGCTCCCATTGAAATGCACAGTCAACAAACTTTTGGTTACTGGTTATTCAACCAGGCGAAGCTCGGATTTTACGTATGCATAAAATATGTCCCGCAAATGTCTTTCTTTAAAAGTGAAATTTAATGATGTTAGCTTATAGCTTGGGGCACTTGTGACCCTATGTTTAGCTATCTTTACAGAAAACACACAAGTGGACATGTGCTTTATTCCGATATGTTATATATGCTGCTGTCAGCAGTGCTATCTGCCGTAGATATCAATGTATGATGACATAGTGTCCATTTCTGTAAAAGTCACTCAAATTTTTTGAATCTCTTGATTTGCCCCAGTGATGTATGTTCAGCAGCAAGATTACAACGTTACAAGTTACTAAAACATGTTATTTTCGATTTGATTAATACCCCCAACCCTACTGCCTGGCATTGCTACAATTAATGACAGGGGGCCACATACCTCTTGGCCCCTCAAAAAAAGCTGGATTTTCCTAAATGGCTGCAATTTTCAGCTTAGATATCGTTGTTGTGCATTTCGTGATCCCCAGCCTCATTCCCCGACTACCTAAAAAAGGTTGAGATTTTTTTAATTGTCAATAGCAACATCAATAATCCATGTGTACCTATCGTACGTGCAATTTGGTCGTACCTGTAAAATTGTGAAATTTTTGTATTTTCTGTCCGTAAACAGACGATTATTCTCACAGTGGCCTATTGGACCGTGGGGAAACAAGCATTTTTGCTCATACCACAGACACCGCAGGTCAGGTCAACTATAAAATTGTAATGACATTTTCTCAACGTATTCTATCGAACAATTAATACAACAGTAGGTGAATGGATCACAAAATGCACCTTAAAGAGTCATGTAAAATCAGAAGTGTCCATCACAATTTAAATTTTTCATGGCCAATCTCTTTTTACAACTTTTTGGAACGACCCGGACCTTGCAGTTAATCTTATGAGGAAAAGGCTTGTTTCCTTTCAGTCCCTAGCCACGATGCTGTATTTCCTGTTCGTTTAAAGGACAAATACAAAATTTCGATTTTTTACAGATATGACCAAATTTGCACGTAAGATTAAGTACACAATGAATTTTTACTGTTTTGACAGTTCAGATGAATATAAAAAACTCAACTTTTTTAAGTTAATTGGGGGGGGGGGCAAAGCTGTGGAACGATGAAAGTCCCCTTAAATATTACAAATTTAACAATCTTCATGTTGTCAGAGCATTTGACTGAGCACGTCTGTATTGTGCAACACGTAATGCATGACCAAAAGTTTTTAAATAATTTTACAATGTATATTTCACTATTCAAATACACTTTTCTCTACGTACCGACTAAATATGTCCCAACTACTAAGTACATCGCCTAAAACTGCCGAGGGTCAATAGGAAGCAACACATGGTGTCTCCGATTCGAGAGTCAATTAGATACGGTAATTTGTGTTTTTCAATGACTGTCGGAACGTTTCCTTCTCCTCCGTTCCTTCTCCCCCCCGCAAGTATTATCACGTGCGAAAACAAACTGATTTCCAATTCAATGTCTTCTGCCAGGAAACTGTCTAAAGTCAATCAAAAGCAGGACCGGAATGTATGCTCTAGCTCTACCTCCGGGTGTGCAAATTTGCCCTTGGGGGACACATCTCTAAATTGGAGGCCAAACGTAAGTCGACATCGGGAGAACCCTGTGGGACTTCGGGTACAGGTGGTACATGGTAGGGATACAACATGGCGACGGTAAATTGTGTTTACGTGCTTGGGCATGTCTCAAGTCAATCAGAAGCAATTGTTTTTTTCAAAGGTCTTCTGCTGGAAAGCGGCCTTGAATGTCAATAAGAGCATCAATGGGAATTTTTGCGGGAGGACGGCCGGAGAATCTTGCAGGTAAAATAAATAGTTCTTGACTGTTTTTGATAGGCAATAGAATCATAGTCCTGAGCAACTTGATTGCTTTTATCAATGACCCTCGGACGGAATAGGCTAAAATACTGCAAGGCGTATAACTTGTATTTGCACGATGCTAACTGATATCCTCGTCCGAATGTTTGTGATCACCAAGAAAGCAAAAAAAATACAACAGATCCCCCCTTAATTCAGCTCCAGACAGAATTGTCACAGATTTGCGATTGTAGGGGACCATCTTAAACCAGTGCACACATTTGTTATGATGGAAAGAGCACCTCTCGCTGCAAAACAACTTGAGCAGTTTCAGGGCTTGAAATAAGGATTTCACTCCATGAGCAATTTTTGGTGTTTTTACATTTTATTGCCCCTGGTCTATACAAATAAACACAGATTTTTGTTTCAGAACCAGGGGGCATTTTTGGCCTTTTACAGCAAGGGTAAAATTGGCCCCTTGCCCCTTTTATTCAAGCCTTGGCAGCCAAGTTGATTTTGTGCTATCAAAGCTCTTCTAGGTTCTCCACTTCCAAAACAATCGATGCCCTGTCTGGCATAGGAGACATTGGAGCAGTTGTCAGGTTCCATCGTATGACAATGTTCCTCACCTTAGTTTCCTCCTGAAATTACAAACAAAATGTACAGAATGTTGCGAAAATGTTTGTATTTTTTCTTTGATGTTTGTAACCTACGTATACATATGCTCAATGTTACAACACTATTTACCAAGACAGGAAGTAATGTTAGGTTAAACAATGTTGGGTCTCATCCAATCTAATAATAATGGACAGTTTCATGACCAGTGGGGTGGCGGCCAGGCATTTTTCGTGTGAAGGAAAACGGAGGGACAAAGTGAAATTGTTTTTGGAAAAAAGTTAAATTCTGGGAGGCAAATATCCAAAAATTTGAATATTTTAAAAACCAATTTGGGCCCCAATCGCTGATTTGTGTCAAAATTTGGTGGTATTTTGCCCCAAAAATCGGTGACTTTTGCCTATATTTTGGTGATTATTTCGTTCTAAATCGCTAATTTTGGGCCAAATTCTGTCATTCTTCCCTTTCCACGGGGGAGGGGGGAACAAACTGGGGGAGGAGGGAACAAACTTGGTGGAGGAAAAAAAATTGGGTAGGGTATTTCCCATGCCACCCCCACTGGCAACCACCACTGATTCATGACACAGAGTTGAAGATGGGGTGACTCAATCGACCGGCAATCTTTTCCCACTTCACCTCATGAAATTTTGTAAAATTTCACATCACAAGAAGCTCATACGGTACTTATTTTTTTGTCAAATCCTTGATTTTATACCTGAAATTTATTCTGTTTTAGAGATATGATAAAAACTATTTTATTACGAACAGTTGTATATCACGTCGCAAAGTCATGCCGAATTGTAATGCATTTGGAATTTTTGGTTATATTGTGGTTCCGCAAGAGCTTCCTCATGCATTTTTTTAAAAATCCATCTGTGCTTTGGTAATCATGTACAATCCATGCACACGGGTGAAATCAGGCAAAATTGCATGGCTTTGGCAGACAATAGAGTGATGGTACCTGCATATCATGGGCAAAAAATGAATTGGCATAAAAAATAAACAAGACATACCTACCTTCATACACTTATTTCGTTCAGATTCCCTGTGCAAATTCTTCACTCCTTAAACACTCTTCCATGAGGTTGCCCTGTGTTTTCTGCATACTTCAGCACACTATCATGGTAACGGTAATTCCACCTGCTGGTGCTGGTACATCAAATTAGCTTTAATCTGAAAGAGCACCTGACTTCCACTTGTATCCATTGATTGACATATATATAGAAGTGACACCGTGAGCTACTGAAATTTACTCCAACCAAAAGTTTTGGAAGCACACCACTAACAAACTATAGGGATTATGTGTCGCAGAAACGGCATATCAGACTGGCATCCGAAATTTGACCCGTTCCCTCTTAATGTTGATAAAAATTAATCATAATGGTTTTTGGATTGTTTTAACAAACCGTTTGAATGGTAAAGATTTGGCTGTGTCAATTTTGTAGAATTTCTGAGGCGTTTTTGAAAACATCTTCTAGTAAATTTCAAAGACAGGATTTTTGCGTGTTGAAAACATTACTAGTGTATCTTCGAAATTCATCCTATAAATAAATTAATTTTTGATTTTTTTCCCCCTTATGGCCTAGGCATAGGTGCTGAACCCTGGTTAGGGCATGACACTAACTTCCCCCTCCACCAGCAGGGGCACAGGGGGCAAAAGGTCATTTTTTTTCCTCATCAGCAAGATTGGCTATCGATTTCCTCAATGTGACCGATCCCCTCCTATTCTTCTTCCCTCAAATGGACATAACCGAATATGAAATTTAAATACTAAAGAGCATTGTGTTTTGTTTTCATTACATATTCAGTGCAGATTTTCTGATTGGGATGTCACATAGGTACGACACAAAACATGAAGCTGTGAGTGCAGGTCCCATCCTAGGGCCCCTGCTTTGGGCCCCTGAGAGGGATGCAGGGGCAGAGTCCCCCGCAGGGTCCAGGGGACGGATCCCCTGGAAGCTTTTGGGATTTTAAAGCTACTCAAACCTGCAAGATGACTTTTGTTGTTGAAGAATAAGTAGTAACCTTTTCTCTTTGTCTGATTTACTCTACCACTTCAATCACCTCCCTGATTCTTCAAAATAATGGATCATCCCCCCAACTGGTTGACCTCACCTGAATGTCCTCACCCCTGTGTGTGAAGCTTGATGACTCGATCACTGATGTCACTCAGTTAATCATAATAGTTACCAAGCCTACTTATATTTCTCAAAAACTAACATTATAGAGTGTGAAATTTATTTCCTGGTCCTCTTTTCATTTTCCTGCCAAATCTTTGGTTGACTTTCTGAAGTGCCTGCTGCCTAGGCTAAGTGTTTATCTTCAAAGTTGTTTTCTCTCTTCATATTTATTACCTTACCTTAGGTTTAATATAAAAGAAACATACATACAATTTATTGGGGCCACCAAAACCCATGCAACTACTTGTACATATAATGGTGCAATAATATATTTGGTAATTGTTTTAAATAAAAGAGATTAAAGTCCTAAAGAGGTTACTGTTAGAAAAGTACAATGTGTGGAACAATCTGATGTTGGATTGTGATGTGAACCTTAATTAACAGATTTTTTGTGTATGAAAACTAAGACAAAAAACGCAACACTTTGGTTCCATTTAAATTCTTTCCAAATCTTTTTGTGTTCTACATTTGTAATTTCTCCTCAGATTTGTGTTTCTAACGTTGTCTTCCACGATTCATTGTTCACTAACCACTTAAATCTTGAGTTCCGATATTCCTCTTTTTTTATTGTTTCCACATTTAACAGTGTTGCACCATATCATGGACTAATTTTCTGTCTTTGATATCCACAATCCCTATGTTTACAATACCACTTTCATTTCTCTTTCTCATATTTTTCCATAGTTATTTTTCTTCATTTCTCCTCAGTTTCTTTTCCTCACCACATCTCCTAGGTTTCTTTTCTACATTTACTATCCTAGTTACTTTTTTCTACATTTTCCCTGGATTTATTTTTCCTCACATTGCCCCTAGACCTTTTCCTTTCCTAACTTTCGCTGGGTTTCTTTTCCTCTCATTCCTCCTAGGTTTTCTTTTCCTCACATTTTGCTAGGTTTTTTCCCCCCCCCCTCACGTTCATCCAGGTTTCATTTCCTGATACTTTTTCCCTATTCCCCACTTTCTCCTAGGTTTTCTAACCAACAGGCCTCTGGGCTTCTTTCCTCACATGTCTCCTAGCTTTCTTTTTCTTCACCTTTCCCAAGGTTTGTTTTTATCACATTTCTCCCTAGGTTTCATTTCCTTGCATTTCCCCTGGTTTCTATTCCTCACTCCCCTAGGGTTTCTTTACCTAGAGTTTCTCCCACACCTTGCCGAAATGGCTTTAAAGAGAACTCTTTGGCAATTTATCTTTTGTCCGTCTTTTCTATTTTTTGCCTTTCCCTTATTTTCCCCTCTTTGGCCCCTTTCTTCCAGTTTTCCTTTCCTTTTTATTTTCCTTAAGATTTGGTCCCACTTTTCATGTTGGTACACTTTTTTCTCATTTCCCTCAATTTGAGCTCTCATTTCCTGTGGCGGCCTCCACTCCCGCACTTTTTGCACCCCTGGGGTGCAAAATAAGATTTAAAGGCACCCAATTTCAAGGCAATTTTTCAATTGTGTAAAAGGGCTCAAGGCACTTACATGTTATAACATAATGGCCAAAATTGGCCAAACTTTGGTCATCAAGGCAACTTGTAGGGGCACCGAAATGCAATGTGCCCTTCGTTGCCTTCGGTTATTTTTTTTGTTGCGCCTGTCCTCCGTATGATGCTTTCCATCCCCCCCACACCCCCGGGACTGATACTGTATAAATAATGGCTGGGGTCCTCAAGGATGCAATTTGACGATGATAAATCCACAGATTCGATTCTCGCAGGGATTCCTCGCAGAATGCCATGTAAATTTGATTTTCGCAACGCACCTGAAGATAGGTTGCATTGCAACCCTAAATATCAATCGGAATGACGTTTCGTTATGGACCGCCTCTCGTTGACGCGTCGTTACGAGTAGAATTTCCTTTTACTACCATGACCTAACCTCAAGACGAATTTGCATCCCTGACAATCATTTATGTTCACACACAACGCGTGCAACGGTCCGGGATAAATTCAGAATTCTGCCACCACCTCCTTCAACGTTTATTAAGTTGAGGCTGCCGAATTCCCGAATTCATAGGTGGTGGCACAATAGCGTTCCCAATGGTCCTGTGTGCACATGAATGTATGCATGTATAGCACGTAGAGCGGACATAAAACGCCCATTTGCAATGCAAAGATGGCGATTTGTACGAGGGACGGCGAGTTTTTGCAAGTTTGTACACGATGACGTTGAGTTTACAAGTTTGTAACACGACGAGGGCGAGTTTGCAAGTTTGTGAAAAAAACTGCCGTCAATCACATTACGAACTTGCTAACTCTCGCCGTCTTCGTGGTGCAAACTTGCAAACTCATCATCGCGTTACGAAGTTGCAAACTTTCCCCCCGTCAAAATGGTTACGAACATGCAAACCTCTTGCAGTCTCGCTTACGAACTTGCGAACTCTCCCCATCTAACCTACCGTTGCAATCTTTCCGTATCACGTTACGAACTTGCAAACTCTCGCCGGCGTAACGTTGCAAACTTGCCGTCCATCAGCGTTACGAACTGCAAACTCTGCCGTCTTGCGTGTTGCAAATTTGCAAACTCTCGCCGTCACCGCATTACGAACTTGCAAACTCTCGCCGTCCTTGCGTTACGAACTTGCATACTCTCGCCGTCATCGCATTACAAGCTGCAACGCTCGCCGTCTCGCATTGAAAACTTGCAAACTCGCCTTCATCGCGTTACGAACTTGCAACCTCGCCTTCTTCGTGTTTGCAACTGCAAACGTCCGCCGTCATCACGTTAACGAACTTGCAAACTCTCACCGTCATCGCTTTTAACCGAACTTGCAATCTCTTGCCGTCATCGCGTTACAAACCTTCAAACTCACCGTCATTGCGTACGAACTTCCAAACTCGCCGTCTTCGCGTTGCACACATCGACGCCCTTTGTGTGGATAATTTAGTAATCCTACCCCACTTAAAATTTGGCACCTTTAATGCGGTTTATCCTTTACGTTGCCGAATTCGTAGCCTGTGGCAGAATACAATTCTTTCCCCACACACACCCTGCCAATTACTCCCCTCAACGTTCGTCCGGTCTCATCCAAGATATCCACTGCTGACGACTATTCGATCTGTTACACTGAGTCTATGTCAATGAAATTCCCATGGCTTGATTGAGCGTGGTGGATGGAACAACATTTGGTCACCTCCATTTTCTCTTAAAATGATGAAGCCTGCAATAATTACGCACAATATCCCCCGCAATATCCTGTTCTATTGTAACAACCTGTTTAAGGAGAACACATTCAAGGAATTTTTAGCAGTATAGACTTGGCATCTTCATCATTAAAATTTTCGTGTACCCCAATTGCAATGGCATTGACCAGTGTTGTTGATGACTGTTATCCCGGACTGTTTGGACTAGCCTCAGGCTGTGATTTTTATCCTTGATTTGGACACCAGACCAATAAATGACATTTCTTCCATTCAACTTCAGTAGGGTTACAAATAAAAATATTACATTCTTACGTAACAAACCGTTGCCGAACTTTTCTAAACCCCATGTGAGTGTGAGCAGATCCTTCGACTTACTACGGTATTCCCCATTTTTTGTGTTTTTTTTCAAATGTCCGTGAATAACGAACCTCGATGACGCGTGGCACGCAAATTTTTATCCCCGGGGGGTAAAATTTACTCGATCAGGTCAAAAGAGGTCAAAGATTAAAAGTGAGTAAAGTTGCTCTTTTCAACGCCGATTTCAATTTTTAACTCCCCCAAAGAGTAAATAATGGCTCAACTTTTATCACTTTTTTAAATTAACCCTCCTTTTTTTTACTCCCCCAATTTACATGTACCCGGTGAGTACTGTTACCTCTGTAAGCAGAACCGTCCGACATATGAACTCCACCAGTATTTTTCCGGCTTACTTGCTTCTCAAGATGTTCAGCTCGGCATAACCTATTACGATAACCTATTTGTGTCCGATTGTGCGCAGAAATGCGCGTCAGTCACGCGTAATACACAGCGTCTCTACAACGCAATCTCTACGTGTTTACTTGGAATACGCTTTTGTTATCAAGCATTTACTGCATCATTTCATCGCAGGAACTCGTCTGCCTGGGATAGAAAACTGTGTTTTGCTATGCAGAAAACGAGTCTTGGTGGGCCCAGCACGGATGAAGAGCCATCATTTCTTGGATGTTCTTCTACTGACTCTTATTTGTTTTAGTTCAAGATATATCCGACATACGTTAACTTTTGGCCTGTGGCCTTTTTACGGCATTCTGACTACACCCGACTTTGGTCAACTTGATTATAATCTATATCTATATATATATATATATATATATATATATATCTATCTATATATATATATGATTATATAATATATATATATATATAATATATATCTATATATAAATTGATGAACTGAAATTGATCACTGTTTGAAATAGAATAGGCTCAAATCGATATCCGTCATATAGAAAATCACAACTTTGTTATAAAATGCCGGATCAGAATTTGGTTTACACATACCTATGATACCATGAAAGTTTTAACTGCATCAAAAAGAAAATCACTCATCTCAAACTTTGGAATTGAGCATTTTTAGGAAGAATGACCCTCTCTTTAGTTCTTGTTGTTGACTATTTAGTTTAAGACACACACACGGAGCCCGCAAACGCACGCAATCGCACACACACACAACACATACAATACTACAGGGGTGCAAAAGTCTTTTTCCTCAGCAGCAAGATTTTGGCCTATCGATTTCCTCAATGTGACCGATCCCCTCCTAGTCTTCTTCTTCTCCTCAAAATGGCCATAAACTGAATATGAAATGTTAAAATAACTAAATGAGCATTGGGGTTGTTTTCATACATAGTCATGTGCAAATTTTCTGAGTGGAGTGTCACATAGGTAAACGCACCAAACATTTAATCTGGTGATGTGCAGGGGGCCCATCCTAGGGCCTGGCTTGGGCCCCTGAGAGGGATGCAGGGGCAGAGCCCCAGCCGGGGTTCAGGGCGGAGCCCCTGGAAGCTTTTGATTTAAAAGCGACTCAAACCTTCACGATGACTTTTTTTTTGAAGAGATACGTAGTAAACCTTTTCCTTGTCTGATTTATCCTCTACCATTTCACCTCCCTTGATTCTTCTAAATAATGGATCATCCACCACTGTCTGCACCTCAAAGCCTGAATGTCCTCACACCTGTGTGGTGAAGCTTTGATGACTCATCACGATGGTCAACTCAGTTAATCATAATAGTTACCACCTACTATATTTCCCCCTCAAAAACTAACATTATAGAGTGTGAAAATTTATTTCCTGTCCCCTCTTTTTCTTTCTGCAAAATATTTTGTTGATCTTGAAGTGCCTGCCTGCCTAGGCTAGGGGGGAAGAGTGTTTACTTCATCAAAGTTTGTTTTATTCATATCATTATAACCCCCTTACTTGGTTTAATAGAAAGATAACATACACATGATATGGGGCCCACCAAAACCCATGCTACTACTTGTACAATATAAAGGTGCATACTATATTGGTATTTGTTTGTAAAAAATTAAGATGTAAAAGTCTAAAGATTACTGTTAGAAAATACAATGTGTGGAAGCAATACTGAGGTTGGATTGTGAATGTGTACCTTAATTATACAGGATTTTTGTGTAATGAAAACTAAGACAAACGCAACACTTTGGTCCATTTAAATATTCGTTCCAAATCTTTTGTGTTTACATTTGTATTTCTCCTCAGATTTTGGTGTATTTCTAACTTTTGCTTCCACAATTCCTTTGTTCCAATACCCACTTAAATCTTGAGTTCCTATTTCCTCTTTTTTAATTGTTTCCACATTTAACATTGTGCACCCATATCATGGACTAATTTTCTGTCTTTGATACCCACAATCCCTATGTTTACAAACCACTTTCATTCTTCTCTTTTCCTCATATTTGCAATAGGTTATTTTTCTCTTCATTTCGCCTCAGTTTCTTTCCCTCACACATTCCTAGTTTTCTTTTCCTCAACATTTACTAACTAGGTTTTACTTTTCTACAATTCCTAGGATTTTTTCCTCACATTTCCCAGAGCTCCTTTCCTAACTTTTCTTCCTGGGTTTCTTTTCCTCTCATTCCTCCCTCGGTTTCTTTTCCTCACTTTTGCTAGGTTTCCCCCCCCCCTCACACTTTCATCCAGGTTCATTTCCCCATACTTTTTCCCCCACATTTCTCCTAGGTTTTTCTAACCCAACATTCCTCTGGGCTTCTTTCCCCTCACATTTCTCCTAATTTCTTTCTTCACATTTCCCAAGGTGTGGTTCTTTTAATCACATTCTCCTAGGTTTCATTTCTTCACATTTTCCTTGGTTTTCTTCTATTCCTCACGTTGTCCCCTAGGTTTTCTTTACCTAGAGTTTGCTCCCCTGCCGAATGGCTTTTAAGGAACGGTCTTTGGCCAATTTATCTTTTGTCCGTCTTTCTATTTTCCTTTCCTTATTTTCCTCTTTGCCCCCTTGCTTTCTTTCTTATTCTTCCTTCTCTCCTTCCTTTTATTTTTCCCTAAGATTTGGTCCCCATTTCATTCATTTGTGTACACTTTTGTCTCATTTCCTCAATTTGATCTCTCATTTCCTGTGAGCCGCGCTCCCAGCT
Source organism: Ophioderma brevispina (assembly GCA_023653785.1). NCBI lineage: Eukaryota > Metazoa > Echinodermata > Ophiuroidea > Amphilepidida > Ophiodermatidae > Ophioderma > Ophioderma brevispina. The sequence continues at coordinate 87,927 of JAMKCH010006009.1, forward strand.
CCCGCACTTTGTGCACGCCCTGCACTACAAAATACACATCCCATACACATACACATACACCACACATACACCAGCTACACCCACACCCCTACACATACACCACAACACACACACACAAAAAAAAAAAAAAAAAAAAAAAAAAAAAAAAAAAACACAATTTCGAATCCCTGGGTCCGGCAGTCTTGGTGTGATTATTTCAAAGATTGAACCAATTTTACTCGATTTTGTTCAAAAGTTGAGGGTGCAGCCCCCCCCAATTCCAAAGTGAGGGAGTCATGGACCCCTAATTCCCCATTCCGCCGCTACTGACCGGGTAGGTGTTTGAAAGTAGAGAAGCCAGACGAAGCAAAACATAAATCTGATTTCTTCCTGAAAAACAAAAATCTTAATTTTCTTACATGGCAAAATTAATGGCAATTAATTTTCAACAATAATGACCGAGATTACAGCTCTTATATCAGTACCGTAATCACCCTGTAAAAATTGTTTAAAATGGCACAGCTCTTAATGTTGACTGAGTAAAATCTTAGTCAAAGTTATAACCTTACTCATTGTTGACTCAATCAAGCTTAGTCATTGTGGGTAAAAAATTCTCAAGCTTGTGTCAGGTTACTAAACGTTGACCTAGACTTTAACTCAACATCAAGATCTGTGACCGTTTTACTCACATTTTGGAGTGCTTCTCATAGCAGATAACTGCTAGTTATTAGTGTATCATATACACGAACCGTAACCTGACATTCACAAGGTCTAAAATCAAAGGCGCATAATTATAATTTTGTAATATTTTTTTTACAAAAAAAAAAAAGAAGAAAATAATTTTTAGTGATTTTGAGTAACCACGTGTGTTTTTTCTTTCTTTATATGATTGTTTTCTTGCGGGGTGTAACGTACCGCCCGAATTCACAAAATGTTCCACTTGTCTTAAGAAATGTTGACTGTACTAAAAAGACCAAATTTGAAAGAAGAAGCAGAACAACAGAAATTTGTTAAAAGCCCATTTTAGAGGGTTAAAGTCCCGTGCAAACCATTTCCAGGCAATATTTGGTAAAAACAGCATCTCCCGAAAAATCAATGATTTAGGTATGGTAATTAGATACACCTTGTGATAGAGAAAAAACATCATTTATAAATATGTTTACTTGTTTCGTTATAATTTATTAGTTTGTGTTATTTAACGTCTTTTGTTTTACAATAGTGACGCTTGAACAGATGTCAACTTCGAATGAATTCAAAGGTTTTATCTTAGAAGCTCGACGAATATCGGGCGACACGGATACGCCACTTGGAACGTTCAAAGACCCACCTGCCGATACACAGTTACTGCAGGGGTGTTCATCACCAGATGTAAGTAGAGGTGTTAAAATGTTGCAATCGTAACAATCATTTCACTAAGCAAAGCCAAAATAGTACCAAAGAGGGCGTTTTGACAAATAGCTGGTAGATCTAATAAAATATTTGATCACATTGTAATTCCACTTCTGTTCATATTTAATCAATCATTACCAAGGGCGTCGTTCGCAATGATCTGAAATCTGCTTAAAGTTATACTAATTGATCCTCATGACATCACAAACTATAGGCCTATCTCCGTCCTACCATGCTTCTCAAAGATCCTTGAAAAAATCATGCACAACCACCTATTTACTTTTTTAAATCAACACAACATCCTTTCAGATGCACAGTATGATTTTAGGCCCAAACGCTTTACACGTGTCTCTTCTTCAATTGGCAACAAACCTCACCCAAGCACTAAAATAAGTTACGTATAATGGGAAGGTGGCTGGACCTCGCCAAGGCGTTCGACACCATAAGACCATTACGACAAGCTTCATCACTAGGTGTCCGTGGTATATCCTTGGATTGGTTAAGAAATTACCTCACAATCGTACACAATCTGTGTACGCCTACTCTATAAACTCGCCTGAGGCGGAAATTACAGTAAGAGTTCCACATGGCACAATATTGGGCCCTTGCTTTTCATCATCTATATGAATGACATGGCTTCTGTTTCTAACTCACAGGGTCAACTTTATCCTTTTTTTTCCGACGATACAAATAATTTTTCTCTGAGATCCCAACTAGCAATACCGGGATAAATGTTATCATCCCAGGCGCTTTTGCTGGTTTTTCACATTTTGAACAGGTTACGGATTGATCAACAAAACGGGATGAATGTGGGAAGGAAATGGAGTTGTATGCTCTAATAGAACGGTTGATGTGAGTACTGACTTACGGTGGGTTGTGAACTACATTCAAGTAGTGATGAAAGTAAAATCCAGCAACAACAGATTGAAATCAGTGGGAATTTAACATAATAGAGAACAATAATGGTCCACTATACTGTTTGTGATAAGACTAACGATCACATGGGTAATGTTACTCATGGTTTATAGAAGTTAATTTAAAAATAAGATCAAAGTGATAATATGAATCCCTTATGTAAGTGGAATAAAGTTAGGTGAGTAATGCTCATATATATAACTCATATTAAGGAAGTCAAAAACAAATAAACTGACTGGAGAAATGGAATGGGCACACTGGCTAAAGTACGGCATTGAACAAATAATTGCATAAACAGATACCGACGGCGTGTCAATTCTTTACAAAGCGAATCAAAATATTCAGGTCGCTGCTAGAGACACACGGACATTAGGTAAAGCATGGGAAATAGAAATTTAGTTTGATTGAGGTCAGTGCCTTATATATTGACAAAAAGGGAATAATACATTCTGTGAATACAGAAAAAATAGCAACCAAAACATAATATGGTTATATTTACAGTAAATAACAAACTAATTTAGGCTACGTAAGTTTGAAATCCATGTAATCATGGCTATTAAATATTAAACATATTAAGTACTAAGATGATTACACACCACACACACAAAACTAGAATATGGAGCCGTAATCAGTAATCGGGGAACGTTTCATAGAGAAGTCCCATTGATGCAAGTGAGGTATTGCCATTCAGTCCGTCAAGCACTACTGCACAACGTCATACAGCGCATATGACGGAATCCATTGTAATACCTCATTTGCATCCAATGGGACTTCTATATGAAACGTTACAGTAATCGTGTGATGTGTCCGACGCCATGTCAAATGACCAAAAATAACCGAGGCGTAGCCAACCAAGCTGGCAACCTAGGCAAACCATATCGATAATGGCCAATAACACATCGAAGATCATAGATTCTTGCAAACCATTATTTTCCACTCACTCTTTTAACATGATATTTGCAGAAAAAAAAACAGAGAAAAGGGAGAAATTGGATCGTCAGTGCAAATGGCAAATCGTAAATCAATTACCAACAAATGAACAATTGAGAGAATGGAGTAGATTAGAAACAAGCATAGATAGAAACGATAGATTAAACATATAAGAAATATAATTTCATTTGAAAAAGATACAAAGTCATAGAGTAAATGCACCAGACATCAATGTTCCAGTATATAAGTAAACAGTTATGAAATGAAATAAATGTTGTTGAAAATAGAACATATCGAAAATTAAGGAAAATTACGAAACTTGATTCAATGAGAGGTGGTCAAAAAGGATACCGATATAAAGCAATTAATACAGTCAATGCGAAAAAGAACCAGTAATATCAATTATTCTTGTAAATTCCACGCAAAGAACTAGAAATGTGGATTTATGGGTGTATCAAAACTATGAAATGGGGAATTGGCGTTGGTGATGACAAGGTGAATGACGTCACCCATGGATTTTAGTCTCAAATAGTGTGGTCCCTGGTTTTTTGAAACCCGGAAAAATTGTTATTGAGCTGATTTTTGCACCAGATAAGCAGAATGCATCATACAACAACATATCCACCAAAATGCCCCATTAATCCCCTTGGGGAGAAAATTTTATCCAATATTGCCGCCAAATTAGCTATATCCAGCTTTTAAAGTCGATGTTGATGATTTAGTGTTTTTGAATATGTTTTGGGGGTCAAAGAAAGCCATTATGTACAAATCTAATTATAACTGATGACTTCTCACGCCAAAATCCAAATGGTCATTTTAGATAATTAGCTATATCTCATGTTTTGATGTTTGAGTTCAAAGAAATCAGTTTTTGTTTAATCTAAATCATTGATGTTTCCTTAACTCAAACTCCAAATTGGCCACTGTCAATACCATATCAATTATCTTCTCACTGACATATACTCCCTATTACGCATACACCACCTAAAATTATGGCGTCACTAATGAATGCGTGTTAAAATGTAGGTTCCTGCCGCCACTGTGTTGGAATTGGGAAGGCTCCCCACCAGCACAACAACCTCATTCAACATACCAGATGGAAAACACCTTCATTGGGAGTTCATATCAACTCGAATGTCACCTTCTAAAAATCAAGTCTCATTTCAAATTCATGTTGTGAAGAGAGACGGCCAAATCTATACAATCCATATTGATTCACATAGGGGGGCAGACTTAAAAATGGTTGATATTATGAAACATATGCATATAATTTCAATACCTCTAAAATTTCAATATATGATTTTTTTTTTTTTTTTTTTTTTTTTTTTTTTTTTTTTTTTTTTTTTTTTTTTTTTAACAATGTTTTTTACCTCGTAGTCGGTTTGGCGGCATAGTTCACCAGTCCCAAAGACGAGTATTGAGCTGCCACGTGGACAGGGCCACGTCAGACGAAGGAACTCTAGTTTTTCGGTAAATTTTGAGGCATTTGTGTGCTTAGATTAGCTGACTTACATAACTAACTTTCAATTCAAGACAACACCCGAAGTAGAAGAAAGGGCTGTGTTTCTAGGCCATATACAGGCTGTCCAAAAAATGTTAACACTCGAAACAGCATTTGTAAATAACATATAAGTAACGGTCTGGGGTCTCGGTTTGGTATGCTCTATCGCTAACTAATAGCAGTTTTTGGAGGCCGTTTATTTTCATTTCAATGACGAAACCAAAATTTACTAAACTACAGATATGCGATCGTCAAAAAGGAGAGTACAAATTCGGATGGTCCGATTTGCAGTGGTTTAATTTGTAAGATTGTGTGAAACCTGATTTTCTACCATACCAAACTTGGGTTATTGATTGTGTTCTTTGATGATAATTGAAGCAGTATTGAAGATATTGACACTCCATTTTTTGACTTCATTTTGTCATAAAGTGTGATCATTGTTTTTATGATCAGCATACTATGTAGTTTTCAAATATTAATCAGTTCACTTTCATTAGTCAGAGTTAGTAGCCCTATCAAAACGCTCAAAAATACCCAGAATGTTTTAAAACCAAACCAAAACTAAACCAAACAAGCAGACACTTCTTATTGGATTCCCAAGAAAATCTATATCTCTATAGGACCAGACTAAACAACAAAAAAACAGAAGTAAACAAAAAGAAAGAAAAAAATTATGATTTAATAAGCCTATACATGGTATAATAAAGCAGGCAGAATAGGAAAATAAAGACACCGATGGTAGGCCCACGGACCACAATAGCCGACCTAAAGCAACGTTGTGAAGAGCAGTTGTGGAGATACAACGATGACGGTTGGTAAAACACGGTGGCAAGAATTTCGAGGTCTTTCTTAACATAGAAAAAAACACTGCAAAATCTATTTGTTTTCTTTAAGATGGAAAGAAGATGTGAACGGAAGCCAATGTGGATTCAGTTGCATCATGCATTCAAGTGTGCTAAGGCAGAATTAAATCGGACCGCAGGATTTTGCCCTCTAATAATTGATGAAGCATATTCTTTTGTTTACGATCAGATTGGAATGAAATAAATGGCATATTAAAGGCCCAGACAATGCAAATAGAACTTGATGTGGTTTGTGTCAAGTCTACAAGGAGGGACCAGGAATCATTCAATATTGGGGGTGGTGATGACATCATTAGTGAAACTAGTGATTTTTCAGAGAGTAGATAGATTAATTCCAAGTGATGGTGTGAATTATTCATGACACGTACTGAAAATCAATAGTTTCACTACGAGGCAATGGTAGTGTATTCTTTTTTCTGGCCCTGTTATTGGAATGGATAATCCCTGTAAAGATTGGAGTAGGTTTATCATCTCAGTTCCCTGGGACCTTTAAAGCTTATTTTACTGGCTTCAAATGGATTACCAAACAAAAGACCCATGCGTAATTTTCTTTGATCAAATGTCGTCGTTCCGATGTTAACATTTTTGGGACAGCTGCTATATGATAAAGCCCATTAATTCTAATTTTAGACGCAGCGTTACCAGAAGACCAGAAGAAGCCAACTTTTTTCAATATCCGCATACGGGAGATATGTCTGCTCACATCGAGTTATGCCTTCCATAGGAGTGTGAGGAATCCATCTTGAATAGTGCTTGGGTAGAACGGATAGCAATATTTCATAACCCTAATTGCTACATGTCGTGTATGTTCGGAGCCAGAAATCTTAGTACAAGGTTGGTTAATTGTAAACAGGGCCACCGCGTTGTGACGAATTTCAGGCGGAACTAGCAATACTATCAAGATATTACGTCAGTGGATCTGATTCTAGAATAAACGGGCAAGCATGTCTTGAAAGACCAAAAAGATTATGATGCTAAAAGAAAGCAATTCGACTCATCTAGCAGACAAGCTTTACAAGTAAACACCCAAAAAAAAAAACGGACGGTGGTGTTAATAATTTAAATGCGTGAGTGTTGAGATGTAAGAGCATAATTTGGCACTTTTTTTGTTTGGGTTGATGATTTTGGTGATCCGGTGATTTAATTGTTTACGTCTAATTGATCTTAGAGATAGATTGATTCAGAAAAAACGGAAAAATTAGGTTTATAGGGCCATTCTCCGATAAAGTTTGGTCTCCAAAATGACCAAATATACAATTAAGGAATTCCTGAAAACATTGAAAATCGGTAAACTTTAATATTCTCAGAACAGGAACCAATGCATGGGTGATCTTAAAAAAATATCCAAATTATTAGTATATTGCCGTAACGTTAACACTTAAATAAGTATCTGGGTAACGTATCTGGTATGGCGGCCATTTTTCTTAGTCGTGCTGTTCTGGATGAAAGTACATGTGCTTCACCGAGTAGTCTCTATACCTTATCAGGTATTACTTCATACTAAAGCATGGGGTAGTAGTGTGAACTTTATGTATCACGCCGTTTTGCAAGCGTAGCAGGAGGGAGGGTAACGTATCTGGCGCGGTTAACGTAACATGAGGGATTTCTTCATTACTAGGGCTGGAAATTTACTTGTGAAACAGATATTTAGCCAAAACATGTATAATAAACATTGACCTCTTCTCGATTATCACATATTGGAACATGGTATTCATTATTTTTAGCAATTTTGTATCCATCGAATTATGGTAACGTATATCTGGCTGCAATATTGGCGACATGCGCTCAGAGAGAACTCTTGCGAAACTTAATAATCCAATATTATCATGTTTTGAACTTAATAATTAGGGCATATAGAGGCCGATAAAAATGCAATGTAATCTGCGATATGCGACTCTTTACGGATTTGGGCTGGCGACATTGCGATAAGCAAATTATGCATCTTAGTATTGCTTGATACTTTTCTAAATCCGGTACAACTTCTATCCGGATCATTTTGAAAAACAGAACTCCAATGTTATTTATATTAGTAAAACATTCCTTATTCACGGGCCAAAAACCAAGCTTTAAAATAAGCATGACTGTGAGTGCCAAAAAATGGACTTTTTGAACACTTTATCGGAGAAATGGACCTTACGGACCAAACTTGTAGGTGTGAATCCACTGAACC
>JAMKCH010006010.1:0-78844 GCA_023653785.1 Ophioderma brevispina
CAGCATTACAGGGTTAACATTTACCACAGACACATACGGACAGTTTCATTAGTCCACGTTCCGAACTTAGTTCGGAGGGGACAAAAATAAGGTTTATCGTAGAAAGATGCAAAATAACAACAAAGGGCGCTTTACAGCAAAGCATGATGGGATGAAAAAAGTGGCAAACAAAGCGGGATTGCGGATGTAAATGTAAACAATGTGTACTTGCCTATTGGCAATGGGAACTAAAAAAAACTTTCAAAATTTAAGTCTGGTATTAAACAAAAATCAGCAAAAGAATCCAAAAAGTGATGATTTAATGAGTACACCTTATCTGTAAATCTACCAAGATACAAAAAATGCGACTGTTTGGGGCGCAAAGAGGACATTATTTTGAGTTGTTGACATGAACGTGATCTGCCCTGCTGCTAGTGCAGCTATACAGACCCTTGGTCCGTCCTGTCATTGGTAATCACACATTTATTTTAACTATTTCAGCTAATATGAACTTTGTAAAATGTGAATTGTAATTCTTCCTACATAAATTTATTTGTGATCGTATATTTTGCAAAACAAAGCTTTTAAGACATGATTGACCCACCGCACGCAGACCAAATATAATAACTCATGTTCACACTTTGCGGCGGCCGCCTCAGTCGTGGCTAACACTGGCACTGTGCACTGTGACATTGTAAAATGGTTTTAAAACCCCAATCGTCAATGTACACTAGTTGAGTTGAACTGAAAAGAGCAAATGTCCCAACTTTGATGTAGCCTAAACTACAAAAAAAAATAGAATTTATCTGGTGGAATTACTCGATATTACAGTTATGAAGTTTCAGTGTGCGATGCGTGATGTGTGATTCAAGCGGCCAAATCCGATGGCCAAGTAAGTTGCCTCCGTATCCGGTGTATCTGGGATAGATGCGCGTCGTTCCACAAAAAAGGTCTTATTTTCTTAACTTAATACCTAACGCGGCCGAGATGCAGTGAGACGCAACGAAAACGCGGTACGGTCGGAAAATGTTACTCGTTGCATCTCGGCCGTCACAACTATTGTTGGTCGCGCAAAGGATCGCTTGGCCCTATTGCATCTGGGCCGTCTTAACCGGAAAATGACGAGATGTCCCTGTTGCATTGGGGCCGTATGTACGGAAAAATGACGCGAGTTCCTTTGTTGCATTTGGGCCGTCTTGACGGAAAATGACGCGAGTTCCTCGTTGCATTGGGACGTCTTTCCAGAGAAGGATGCGATCTTTTCACTGCATTTCGGACGGTTGCCCGCAGAAGGTTTGCAATGCTTTTCATCAGGCGGGGGTGACACTGTGTACAATGCCCATAGACAATTTCGATTCGATGTGTGATAGCGCCACCTATTTTCGATAAAGCTAATTTTTTTAATCTATGCATTAAACGCATTAATAGTAAAAACGAGCATGAGTAGAATATTAGCGCACACGCAACGACATGATGTAGCGTAATAGCGCCACTCACGACTGGCCGAACTATAAGCTTACAAATTTCATGCAGATCAGTTGTTGCAGTAAGCATACATTATTTATTTATTTATTTACCCTGTTTTTATTGCATGCGCACGCTATGTGCCTCGTTGCATCGGGGACGTCTTTCCGGTAAAATGGCGCGATGTTTTTCGTGCATCTGGGCCGTCTTCCGGGAAAATGACGCGATGTGTTTCCGTTGCCTTTGGGCCGTCTTCCGGGAAAAAGGACGCTCTGTTTTTCGTTGCAGCTGGTTCTATCTGGCCGTTATTGACTTTTATTGTACGCTACTTATATTCCTGTGCCAGGGAAAAACGGCCGAGATGCAATTAACCGCAAACTTGGGCTCTCGTTGCATCTGGGGGCCGTTAAAAATAAAATAGATTGCCCCTCGATGCATTTGGTCCTCGGTCGGCAAACGACCCGGTCCGGGTTTGGGTTATAATGAAACTCAAATATCAAATCGTGAAATTACTAATCATACTGGGGGATTAATAGTCGGCTGCTTCATTATATGGTAAAAATGATGCAATTGTGATTTTATAAATAGTCACTGGTTAGAATTGAGTTACAGGTAGTCACATCCGATAGGGGCATTGGCGGCTGCACACTACATCTTTCTATAGCAGCCGATGAAAGTGAATTTTCTGGTTATTTTTGAGGGAATACTTTGGTCCGTACCTTCATAAAAACAAAGATTACTTGGTAATAATCATTTCAAATTTACAACAAACTAGGTAACGTATGGTAGTAGTACATTTATCATCATTAACTTAAAAAACATAATTGAAAACAATCCTCAATAAGTTATGCTTCTACTTGTTTTCCGTGATGCTCATTTACAGTGAGGACACACAATGATCTCACAGTGTGTGTGCTCTTGGGCCCCTTTTTCGTCCCCATGATCCTTTGCGGTTTCTAATCTACGATAAACCTTATGAATCCGCACAATCTTGGTTGACGCATTTTTGACGCTTTTTTTGCCCGGCTACCAGGGGTCCGGACTTGGCCGGGGTTTGACTTAAATGTTGCCCCACAGGGCAGGGACTTGGCCGGGGAATTTAACAAATGTGGTTTTAGTTTATGTACGCCGAACGGCGAGCAACCTCCTTAGTTCTCTGAGCATAACCTTTTTTGTCTTTCATTTCATCTTTTAAACATTTGACATTCTCCGTATATCAGCTAACGTAAAGGTTAATGCCGCTGTACATGGACTTGTATCAACAATAAGCCAATGCCAATTTAAAGTTCTGACATCGTCAAGATTTTTCAACTTACCTCAAAAGGACTCTGTAGCATTACATACTCCAGAACAAAAATCCCCACATTGTTTTCATCCAAACAAAACAGCGAAAAAAAGTACTAATTGGATGATTTTTCAACGCATAATTATTACCCCTAAAACTGTCATGAGTGGGAGTGGTTGCCATTTTCGGAGTTTGGCGGGTCACAGGTCGACACACGTTCCTTCCAGTATTTGTTGGTCACAACCAATGTGTGGATTTTGTTCGTAGTATTGTCAATCCTGTTTGAGGTCCGTTTGAAAAATCTTGATCGATGTCAGAGACTTTAAATTTGGCATTTGCTTATTGTTGATACCACCAACTCCATGTACAGCGGCATAACTTTACGTTAGCTGATTACGATAATGTATCCAAATGTTAAAAGATGCATGAAAGACAAAAAAGTTATGCATCATCAGAACTGCGACACTGCTCCTCCGCTCACTGATATACTGCGTGTTCACAATAGTCCAAAAAGTCTTTATCCTGAACGATGCTGAGCGCAGACTCAGTACGAAAAAATGGCATAGTTACATTTTCCGTGTTAGAAGTGCTTCAAAACTTCTCTCAGACGTCAAGTCAATCAAGTGAGCCCTGTTGAATTCGGAAACAATTTCAGATTCATAACGATGCAGGTTGGCCGCAAACTCACTGTAGCCCGAGGTTGCTGTGGCTTTTCCGCTACGATATCGCCCCTACTATCTTCCTTACAAGGTGTCCAACGGAGATTTTGAGGCACCCAAATATTGTGTCATAATAGCAATTGTTCATATAGATAACACACTCAATAGATTCTTACTTGTATTTGGCTAACAGAAATGTCTAAAAGTGTAGAAAAGATATGATTTTTGATTTGCATAGCCATATATTTTCAATGCTAAAACATAGCTGAATTTCGTATTTGCTCCTATACGAAATTAATTAAGAAATTCAGTTATCACAATTTTTTGTAGCAAAAAACATTTCTCAGCATCTCAGTTTTAAAATCCTTTCAGATGGAGATATTTTGTGATGGCAAGCTTTACATCAGGGCAAAACATACTTTTATTTTTTTTAGGGACACACTGAATATGGGAAATCTCTCGTTGCACCTTTTAAGGAGGTAGTCGGACGACGTGCCAACGCTACGGTTGAACGAGGCTACTCAACTGCTGATACCACTCGGCTTTTTTAAAGTCGCACGATTATTACGCAACTGTACTTACAAAAATACATAACAGGCGGTCCGGCTATATGCATGCATAGTTTAAATAAACGTTTGTCCACAAAACAACCTTCGATACCGGAAAGTCGGACAAATCACCACGTCGCACGCCTTACTCGTATTCTGTTGATGTGGATATGCATCATAAAACTTGCAACCCCTATAAATTATTGGATATCAGTATTGTGGTTTTAATATGAGGTTAAAATATTCCTAATATCTTGCCTCATTTTTTACAAATCATGTTACCAAAATATATTTTTTGTTAGCATTAACTACTATATAATACATAATACATTTAATTAAAATCTAATGAAAACTGGAACTTTGGTACGTGGATATAGCCATTTAACCACCCAATTATAGCGCAAGCAAGGGAATTTTGGACAGGTTCATTCGATAAAATAGGGAAACTGCATCATCAATTAGAAAATAACACTTAATGTTAATAAAACCCACTTCGTTTATAGAAACCAATGAAGAGAATAACGCCATTTATTACTATACTATTAAAATATTTATAGATTCCAGGGGGCGGGGAAAAAAGGAGGAAATAGAAGGAGAGGGACCGGATTAGGAGGAGAGATAACCTCCCTTTCTCTCCCCTTTCTCTCTCCTGATGGATCTATTTTTGAACGACTCAGACGGGGGCGATTCCAAATACTTATGTGATTGGCTGATAAAAATAGAAAGAAGGGAATCACGTAATATACGGACTGGCAAACTGTTTTAACCAGGAAATCCTGATACGTATAAAGGAAGAAGCAAAGAACTACCTGGGCCACTGCGTTCCATCACCGATCGTCACGACCAAATCAAAGAAAAAATAAGACACTAAAAAAAATGGCATCATCAATGCTAGACGGTATTAAAATAACTTCAGGAGCTGTAAGCTGTATGTTAATCGACTTTCCTGTCGCGACCAACAAACAATAAGCGAAATATGCGAGAAAGTTGCTGAAACATGAAGGAGTTCAGGCAAAATGTTGGTCTAAAGTACACTGGGAAATTACTGAAGAAACATCACCCCGTTAGCTAACTTTGGGGTGCTGGATGGCGAAAGACACTATCTTGAAAACAGAGGTCGGTAGGGTTTGATGTCAGTTGTCACCTTATAGGGTCTAATAAGTAAAGATGTGGAACAAACCACTGGTGATTGCCAGTTGGTTCTAATCCCACTGGGTCCAATGGCCAATTGGTAACTCCAATTGGTATAATACCATCAGCTAATAAACCAGTTAGGCTAATAACCATTTAGTGTAATAGCCATATAGTCTCATATTAATTAGTCTAAATCTCATATAGTCTATATCCATTATCGTCTATAAATGATTGGTTCTAATGGCAAGGGGTCTAATACCCCTCTGATTCTAATATCCACCTTGTCTAACAATTCATTTGGCTAATACCCCATTGGTCTTAATATCCATTTGGTCTATATCCATCCTTCTATAACCATCTGGTATTATATACCCATTTGGTCTAATACTCATTTGGTCAATACCCATTTGGTCTAATAATCTAGTGGTCTATATTCATTTGGTCTAATGTCAATTGGTCAAATGGGTATTAGACCATAGATATGCACCAGGTGGACATTAGACCAAATGGCTATTAGGGCAAATGATATTGACAAAAATGGATATTAGGACAAAATGGTATTAGACAAATTTGCTATTAGAACCAAATGGATATTAGGACCGAATGGGTATTAGACGAATGGATATTAGACATAAAATGAATATTAGACAAGGTGGATATTAGACAAATGGGAATTAGACCAAATGCTGTTGGTGGTTATTAGACCACATGGTAGAGGACGAAATGGGCATAGGATAGATGGCATTAGACCAAATGGCTATTAGACATTTTGGGTGTTAAGATAATTGGATGTTTTAGGATCTAATGGTTATTAGACAAAATTGTATGAGACATATGGATTTAGACCACTTGAAGTTAGACCAAATGGCTATTAGACCAAATGGGATTAGCCCAAATGGCAAGAAACCAACCCACGGTACTATAAAATAACAGTTGAGATGCTAGTATTAATGTCATATAACATATTATACATTAATTCCAGAAATCAAGTTGTCAAGTAGGCGCCTGGCTTGCACGAGCAGGGTATGGGAAGCCGACCTGAAATGTATTTCATTTTCTACTCGGGGACAGATCCAGAGTGTAAAAAATAGGGCACGTCAGATTAGTAAAAAATGGGATGATTTTTGTAGTACTTTGGTATCTCTCTTCTCTCTCTCTCCTCTCACTTTCTCTCTATTTATTACAATTTGTTAGTATTAGTAATGGCCTATGTTAAATCACTAATTTTTTTGGGGGGGGGGGCAAGAGGAGGGGCAAGATTCCCCAACAGGGGGGCAGCTTCCCCCCTGCCCCACCCCCAAGAGTGTGTAAGCGCATTGGTAGTAAGGCATGGTAATGCTGCTCAGCGATAAAAATTTACTTGTAATTCGAAGTTTAAGAAGTATATGTATATATATATATGATAGAGGATATATATATATATATGTATAGTATATTATATATAGATATATAGTATATAATATATAGATATAGATAATATATATATATATTATTATATATATATATATATATATATATTATTGAGGGGGGCGCTCGATCCCGGCGCTCCCTCTGACATGATACGTTTTCTACTCTTAAGTCTGTGTTTAAAAATTAAAGGCAGACTCGGAAATTTCCTGATGAGGGGGCCCTCAATTTCAAAAAACTAGTGTTTTTTGACCCAGATACATAACTGGTTGTCCATATAGTAACCACGGTGGTGAAATAGCCGAAGCTCCAATAGAAGTCCTATAAGAAAAAATCGCAAACATAGGTATTAAATTTCCGGATCCGGAAAAAGTTGTTATACACAGTATCCCTATGGCCACTGCTATACTACACAAAATGTTTACGGCTTGCAAAACGAAAAATACGATACACCTCAAACTTTGGAAGGGCATTTTAGGTGACTATCTAGTTCTAGTTGACTATTTTCACTTAAAGAAAAAAAATTTATATTTCCAAAATCTTCGAGTCAGAACGGTTAAGCATGTGTATCCCGCGAATTGGACTAGGGAAAAACTGGTAAAACACAACGGTGTTAGTGGTGGGGCAATTTTTAATGCTTCGGGATGGCTTATTTTGTTTTAATAAAGTTTGCTGGTAGGCAATAGAAAGAGTACAACTTTTTTTCCAAATTAATGTCAATGCATGCACGGTGTTACCCAGTTCTCTACCACAGTGACACCCCCCCCCCCACCACCACCATCACCATGCGGCGGATCAGGGAGGGCGCGCCTCCCGGTATTTCTGCCAAATCTTGCAAAATCAGCCCATTTTGGGGACAGTTTAGGTCCTTTCAGCCCCCCGGTAATTTTGATGTTTTCAATCCTGGATCCGCCCCTGTTTCATTAAAATTAACATCATTAAAATTTGTCAAAAATAAGTTCTCATTCATCCATGGTCGATTCACCCAGTACATGCTGAATTTCCATTTGGGAAAGCAAAAAAATCATTCAACCACTTGACCTAAGATTTTTAATCTTAAGACTATACTTGTTGGACTGCTTAGAGACACACGGAATTTCATAAAAGTAGGCCAAAGAAGTTAAAGGTGCAAGAGATATCCATGTTTTTCGTGATATGTAGTGATTTTCATATAGATTTATGCTCAATAGATTCCCTACCTTTAGTCGTTTACAGAAATACTTAAATGAAAACAAAGGTGATTTGGGAAAACATAGGCTGGATTCGTATTTGCTCTATAACCAAATAGCATTTTCACAATTTTTGTGACCAAAGAATCAGTTCTCAGCTACAGGCACTATCAGTGACTTTGCTAGTCCAAAATCGAAAATCTGATCCAAAAATGAGATTTTTTTGCATGTATGTAACAAGTACAGGATCCTAACATACCCCTGCAATGATAAGACAAAGAGCAACCTAATAAGGACAGAATCGGAAATGTAAGTCCTAATCTGTCCGTTCGGACCTTTACTATAACACGTAATTGAATGGGGAATCTTATCTTGGAACACTGCCATTTTCTTCCTGTCTGTCAAGTCTTCAGTGGAAAAGGTAACTTATGAATTTCTACGACCTTTTCCTTCATTTAAGCTAATCCTGCAATTTCAAATATTTTTTCAAATCAACTGATAGTGTCTTTAAGGGGCATGTTCCGATCATCTTTGGGACCCCCTTAGTTTACCCGGAAGTAGTATCGATTGTGATATCAGATGAAGTGCCTTAAGTCCTGAACTTTGAGCCCTCGAATCCATTTCAATCCCAAGATATAAACAAAAAATGCCGTTTTAGGGTTAACCCTTATTAAGCACAGTATTGACTAGGGCTTTGCAACATGCCTTATTCCATCTACCATCAAAACGAAGTTTTGTTTTCCCACGTAACTTGATGGGTTATGATGCAAGTGCCAGGCTCTCATATCAAAAATAGAACACAATCACATAAATCGGAACAACCACCTTTAAATCCTTACAGGATGGGGATATTTTTTGATAAGCTTTGCACTAGTGCCAAAATCATAATTTTCACATTTTTTGCAGGACACCTGTTAATTTGAAATCTCTCGTTGGCAACCGTTAAGTGTCTCACATACATTGGTCCAAAAAACCTAGGGCCGATGTGCTATGGGTTTTATTGGAAAATGAGCTACAAATGTGGAAATTCGAATTGCTGATTCTGAATATCATCAGATAAAAGTGCATGAATTTGAAAAGAACATGTGAACTCTGATTCTGTACAACTAATGTTTCCTGAACTGTCGTTCAAGGTAGTCCATCTAGAAGGAACACCTCATTCCCCAACTGACCTAGCCACCGAGAGCGTAGCTCGCGCTTTGCGCTCGGTGGCTAGGTCCGGGTTGGGTGGGAGATGACACAGGGGGGAACGAGGGACCTTCTAGATGGACTAGTTCAAGGCTGGACTCCACTTAAAATATGTTAATATTCCTAATTATAGATTCAACCAGTGAAAACGCTAAAATTGATAATAAAGGAAGAAGATGGTGCTAACCTTTCCTATTTCGATTCAAAACTTATCTACCATATCTGAGCTCAAGGAAAAAATATGCGACAAAGAGGAATCAACCGCATCATACAACATCAGGGTAAGGTAAGATAGTTTGTATTAATAACAAATATGGTAACTTACTTGAACAGGTAATGGCTAAATGGTACTGGGCCTACTACAAGGTACAAATAAAAAATAAAATATCATTAATCATGAAGACGTGTTCCAGCAGGCATTTGAAATAGTAGCCATTGACATTGTAATTGGTGTATATGAATGGTTTTATTTTATGATGGATAACTTGAAGACATAACATTTTAGCAACAAATACCCATCGACAAGCTCAAGCCCCCCCTTTTCTCTATCAAAATTGAGATGTTGGTATCATAAGAAAGTTCAAATTTTTCTCATTACCACAATGGAATAGGTCCAAAAATGTTTCCTTTTGACAAACATGCCTCTCAATGTGGACCAATGTTGTACACGTTTTTGCTTCTACATATAAACAGCTGGGCTGATTTAAACTCAAAATTAGTAGTTGTTTGTTTGTGGTATATGCTATTTATATGTGAGTGAGAAAACATCACTATGAACATATTAAAATCAATCATAATTGGATGTCAACCACACCTTTGAAATTCTAACCCTTGTAAATTTGGCTAAATCCTGGGGGGGGGGCCTTCTCAAGTTTGGTTTGGGCAGGGGGGAGCCCCCCCGGGATGTGCCTCCCGACATGTCCTAGAGTCTGGATTACGAATCCATATGCTATAACGAATTGCGATAGTGCCTTTAGGTTTAAGTAACTGATACGGGATGATTTTTACGTGGCATAACCCGACTTTGCAAAAAGGGGGGGGGGCAGAAGGGGTGCCGAGCATTTTCTGAGGGGGGGGTGTCGAATTTTGGGTCCTGCCAAACTGGCTATTGGTTTTGTTTTTTTTCCGTTGATATGGCTGTATATTAAGGCCGTATGAGTTTTTGGTTGGTATTGTTTATGTCAATAAATTCCCGGGGGTTCTCAGGGGTTGTTGGTACCCATGCTCATTTATTCCAGGGGTTCTGAAGGTAAGGTGACCCCTAACGGGACCACAATGTTCAGTGAAAATATACCCCTAACGTGACCAGTTTTTGGTCGAGTTTTCAGTGAAACTATACCCCTAACGGGACCATTTGCTGAAATTAACCCCCTTTGCGGGACCTGTTTCTACATACGTGAATCAAAGATTAGCTTTAAAATATCTAATCTACAAGAAAAATGACACAGTGTGCTACTGCAAGAAAAATTGAAAGAGTGTAAATAAGAGGTACTTAAGTCACATAATAACACTACTTATACAACTGAATAACGTTTTCTGAAATTGTTCACAAATGATCATATTTATGAGCAATTGCTTTCTCCTTTTCAATAATCATAGGTCCCCGGAATAGGGATTTGTTCACATTTCAAGTTCATATCATGTATTGATTTCTGTATCAATATCAATATTTTGCACATAGGTACTTCTTGCTCTACAACCTTGCACATAGGTACTCGTCTTTTTCTAACAATGATACTGCGAGTGAAGGAAAACACATGGTACAACATGTAAAGCACAAAAAAATTTACTTTTCAGAAGAAGAAGATTGCACAGACAGGAAAAAAAAGTAGAGTTGTGCATAATAGTTTCATCACGATGGTCAGACTTGTAAATGGTCACTGCCATCTGCCATCAATTATCATCCCTGTTTTTTTAAATCGTGGTTGTTAAAATCATGATTCTTAAGCAATGGGTGTTAATCATTAACATTAGGGTCCTGAAAGATTGTCTTTTATCACTGGTCAACGTTTGGTTCTTTTTTATTGTTTAGAGGGTTAATTTTCCTATTGTGTATCATTTGAAACCCATTCACAATCACAACTGATTTGATACCCCTGCGGGACTAGAATGTATTTGTGATTTGTACGCCCTATCGGGTAGTCCCAACATTTGCAGCTAGTCCCTCTTTTTTTGGAACGAGCATGGGTCCCCAACCAAAACCCAAGAACCCCCCCTGGGATAAATATTTCGTCTTATCATTTTAGTTCAAAGGACCGCAACTCTCCAACACAATAATGAAACTGCTCAGATTGTGGGCTTGAAGATGAATGTTGTTATTGAATTAAGCACAACTAAGATTGCAATGTACTCAACAAGAATCTCAGAAGAACTTGCTGAAGAACAAAACAGATCGTAATCTTTACTATATAGGCATCTAGAGTAATCTTGGCTATGTTTTTATTTCACATCCTCGGCCATTTGTAATGGCCAAAGAGTCTTGCTGCAAATGCGTCGTGGTGGTTTGTATGGATACATAAATTGTGTTATTGACCCTTTGCACGGTTCACCATTTGCAGGTAAAGTCTCGAAATGGCTCAGAATACAAATGAGGGTGTTACATAACAAAGTGTCTTATTGGTATTGAAAATGCTCCCAGTTCATATTGGAGACCGTTCAAGACGCTTCCTCTCCTTGCAAATGGGAAACCGTGCAAAGGGGCAAATTGGGGATGTTTTTAAAGCCTATGGGGATATTTTTTTTTTGCATAGTGCGGATGTTTAAAAGTCCCCACAAGCTAATTAAATGTAAATTAGTCTTAGAGCTAATTACTTAAATTTACTTAAAGCCCGTCACCCAAAGACAGTTTCAAACAGTTGTCTAAGAACAGTAAGCAAATTAAAATCTGATTTAAAGACAGCCCTCACCCAAAGAGATTAGACAAGTTGTCTAAGAAACAGGCGGAGATTAATAAGCAAAAAAAAAATTGTCACCCACGGACAGTTTAAGACAGTTGTCTAAGACACTGGTTCATTCTGACATTAATAAGCAAACTTGTAAACTTGTAAACTATACCTGCAAATGGTAATGCTCAAAAGTGCATATTTTTTTCATAAAAGCTATTTTGTAATTAGAATTGGGATCCCCATTGTAATTTAGCAGTGGAACTGGAAATGTGAAATTTCTGTCTGTCCATTGTGAAAATAGTTATCATAATCACACTTTTTTTTAAAAACAAACTAAAACTTGCCCTTGAACTAATAAAATTTTTAAAAAATACCAATAATAAACATTTCCATTTTTTTCACAGGAACTTTTGAGTAGCTTTGCAACAGGTCTGAGCTCAGATAAAAAAGTTGAAGTAGTGTTTTCCTTTGATACAACTGGGAGTATGTACTCATATTTATCTCAGGTAAGTTACCATTCTGAGGTCTATCACTTTTCTTACAGTATCTCTGATTGGCTCATTACATGATATGACATGTTGCATAACCTCTGAGTAACCACTAAAAACTAACAATCTATCCATGGTGTAATGGGGGTGGGGGGAGGCCCCCACTCAAACTCCTTTTCCCCTCTTTCCCCCAATGAGATATGGCAAATAAAGGTTCAAGAACCCCACTAGAAGCACTCTCTCTCTCCATAAAAAAAATCAAAATTAAACCACAACCGTTTTTTGTAATTGTCTACCGCACCAATGAAAATGTCTGGTTACACCACTGTATAAATCTGTATTCACATTTATGCTTCTCTAACATGTCTTTGATTGGTTAATTACACATCATGCAACTCTAATAAGAGGTCAGAGGGTGTATTGAGTCAATCCCACAATGCACCAGTTTTGGGAAATTTCAACCAATAAGGTCATGTGATCCCACAAATATCCTATTCCTAACACATAAAAATCCTGACTTTTACACTCATTTTAGGCCATAATGTGCTAGTACTTGGGGATTTTTTTTGCATGATTATGAAATGTCCTGTGGTTCTTAAACTTCTTGAACACTTTTTATCCCTAAGTACTGGCATGTATTTAGTTCAGTACAGTATAGGCACATTTCAATGCATTTTGGGATTGATTCAAAACACCCTCTGATAAGAGGTGATGCGTATGTAAGGCTAGTACTCCCATTTTCAGCATCACTGTCACTCAAAGACCCATATTTTTTGAAAAGTTCACCACTGTCCACCCAAAGACCCCCTTTTTTAACTTTGTAAACTTCACCTAAAGATCTCTACTTATTTTTAAATTTCCCAAAAGACCCCATTGCTGGAATATTGAGCAAACTTGCTAACAAAATAACCTTTTTATGGGCAATATTTTTTTACTTTACCCTATGTCAAAGACAACATTTTTTGCATGTTCTCCTTTGATCACTTCTAAGCTATTCCCTCAAATTTCAAATATTTTGACTCTTTTGGTTGGATCACTAATAGCATCCTTTAGTCTTGCTCTGAGCAAGCTTAGGAGCAAAAAGAAAATTGATCAATGTATTGTAACATGTTTACCTTCTACATAGGTAAGGAGTCGTCTTCATTGGACAGTAACCCGTCTCCTGCGTGACATCCCTAACATCCGTATCGGCATCATAGCCCATGGTGACTACTGTGATCAGCATATCTACGTCGTTAGACATATTGATATCACAAGCGACGTTGACAAACTGGTAGAGTTTGTGGATGGAGTACCTGCTTCAGGTGGAGAGGGGAATTTTGCTGTGAGTTTTGTATTTTCTATCAATCTACATCACTTTAAAGGCCGACTCAGAGATTTCCTGAGGAGGGCGCCCTCAATTTCCAAAAAAATCGTGTTTTTTGCATGTACATAATGCTTGTCCATATACTAATCACTGTGTGAAATTGCTAAGCTTAAATCGAATTCCTTCATATAGAAAATCACAACTTTGTTATAAAATTCCGGATCCGGAATTTTTGTTATACACAGTATCCTATGGGACGTAATACTACACATAAATGTTTACTGCATCAAAACGAAAAATCCGATTCATCTCAAATTTCGGAATTGTGCATTTTAGGTTACTATCTTTAGTTCTAGTTGACTATTGTTCATTATTACACAAAAAATAATATTTCGAAATCTCTGAGTCAGACTTTAAATTAAGCGACACTGGTGCATTTTCAGAAAATATGAAATTTCTTCAATTTGCTCGCAAATGATAGTCTAGGCCATTGGAAGGATGGAGATATATTTTACACATAAAATAACATACCCAAAACAGATAGGGACATTAATAAGAGACTAAAAACATCCAGGTAATTTGTAGGCTAACCTTTAAGTTTGCCATTACTTTAAAGACACTATCAGTGATTTGAAAAAAATTTGAAATTTGCAGGAATAGCTTTCAAAGTGAAGGATAAGTCTGTAGAATTCTCATAAGTTAACCTTTTCCAGCTGTAGAATTGAAAAGAAAAGGAAGACAACGGCAGTGTTCCAGATAACGATTCTCCGTCACATTACGTTTTAGTAAGTGTCCGTACCGACATTAATGACTAAAATCTCTGATTCTGTCCCCATTAGGTTGCTGTGCTTGTCTATATATGGCAGGGTATGGTTAGGATCCCTGTCCTTGTTACGTAATGCCAAATCTGATTTTTGATGATTTTTTCGATTTGCTGATTTAAAGCAAATCCCTATGTGTCTTTAAAATCAACAAATGTGTCTATTACATGAATATCATAGACTCATACGCATTGATATTAAAACCACAAAGGTCACAGACCGGTCAAACAAGTTGTATGCTGTGAGAATCAACTCTGGTGTGTGGTTTCTTATGTTGCACTCCATTTCCGCGTCGCCTGCTGAATTAATGTCGCCGGTGACATTAATTATAAAATCGTTCTGTTTACCCATAAGCGCGCTGATTTGGGCTTAATAATTTCAGGTGAGGGCTAATGTATATAAAAGCTCTGTAACCATGCAAAAATATCAATTTTGAAAAATCTAGAGGGTGCACTATTTTTCAAGTGTGCCAGTGTCTCTTTAAAGCCATATAATCAGTCACTAATTACCCAAATTTGTATATCCCATTTTACTCTTAAATTTAATCTTTATTGTTTCTTTTATGACAAAGTCTAGTCTAGAATTTTGGGGATTCAGATACTTTTACAAAAATCATGTGTGTATGAAAAAGGTTTGCAGATTTACAGGGCCGTACGCAGGAAAGTGGACCTTTTTTTAAAAAAATTGGACTTTTTTTTTGTAAAAGTGGACCTAACCCCCCAAAATGGTCCTTTTTTAAACATTTTATCACCAAAAAGTGGACTTTCTTAATCAAAAAATTCAGCAAAAAGTGGACCTTTTGCCCCTTTTGTGGAATTTGGGGGTGCGACCACACCCTCTCCTTCCTTCACCCCATAACCCCCTGGGTACGGGCCTGCAGATTTGTTACTTTCAAGGGATTTTGCTTCAATTTTCAGTACAAAAGTGAAAAAAATCCTCATCATCAAGCAAACTGTTTACATTTTGAAGAAAATCACAGATAGTAGCTAAAAGTTAAATTGTAAAAGGTCATATATCTTTAATCTATAGAAATTAGTAGCATTAAGAAAATCTTAGATCAGAATATAGTAGTCAAAACAAATAATTATCACTAATTTTGACCAAAAGAGATACCATTCTTTTGATTAAAACACACATCCTGTAAACTTTCTTGCAGGGCCGTATGCAGGATTTATTTTTTTTTGGGGGGGGGGGGTGCGGGACTTCGAAAAAGTGGGCCTTTTTTCGAAAAAGTGGACCTTTATGGTAAAATTGGACTTAACCCTGTAAAATGGTCCTTTTTGGGAGCTTTTTGAACATTTCACCACCAAAAGTGGACTTTCTTGTCAATATTTCTCTAACTGATTTTAGAGACTATTAAAAGGTGCAATGGAGATTTCAAATAACAGGTGTCCCGAAAAAATGTGAAAATTCTGATTTTGGCACTGGTGTAAAGCTTTCTATCAAAATATCCCCGTGTCAAAGGATTTAGCTGAGAACTGTTTCTTTGGTGCAAAAATTGTGAAATTTCTAATTTCATATAGGAGCAAATACGAAATTCAGCCTATGTTTTCAGTTGAAATATAAGAATATACAAATTACGTTTTGTTTTCATTTTAAGTTATTTCTGTTACCAAATAAAGTGCAGGGAATCTATTGAGCGTCTTATCTATATGAAATCACTACATATCAAAGAAAATATGGATGACATGAAATCTCTCGTTGCACCTTTAATCAAAAAATTCACCAAAAAGTGGACCTTTTTCCCTTTTTGTACAGGCCTGCTTTCTTGTTATATGAATAAGGTCATAGTCTCACCATATAAGAATGTTTTATTTGTTATTATTGTTGATTGTTATTTTAGTGCTATGAATGGGTTCTCAAGAAGTCTCAAGAACTAGATTGGACGGAAGATGCAGCCAAGGCATTAGTAGTCTTAGGAGATGTCGTACCTCACGGAGTATCCCATACAGACCAGAGAATCAACTGGCATGATGAACTTGACAACCTATGCCAGAGGGGCATCAAGGTAAGTTTTTGAACCAGAGGGTGTTTTGAACCAATCCAACATGTCAGTACTTTTGGATTAAAAAAAGGTTCAAAAGTTATGACACAAGACATGATCATTCAAAAAATTCTAACACTTTGTGGGTTAAAATGAGCATAAAAGTCAGGGTTATTGTGTGTTAAGAATAAAATTTTCATGGGATCAGATGACCCTATCCCTATTAAGGTGAAATTTCCCAAATCTGGTGCATTGTGGGATTGACTCAATACATTGGTGAAAAAATATTTTCATAATTTTTGGAAATTTTACCAGTTCTTCAATAAAATTTGAGGAAAATTTGCCAGTGGGGGCACTCAACTTTGGTTTGGGAAGTGCTGGGTGAAGTGCCGAACTGGAACTTGGGTGCTCTGAGAACTGAAATTTTGGCAAAACTAGGAGCTACTAGGCTGGGGGTCTTCAGAACTAAACATTTTTACCAATTTTATAGAATTGGGAACTGAATGTTGAGCCAAATTAGAGGCTGATGTGGAGTTGAGGAACTAGCAAAATTTCCCAAAATTTGATTGAAGAACTGGCAAAACTTCTCAAAATTTTGGCCATGGAGCTAAAATTTGTTAGTTTTGTGGTAAAGTAAGGATCTTAAGAACTGAAGCATACTTAAAAAACTGGGGTCTACAGAACTGGTGTGAACTGGGGATCTTGACCATGTACCCACATACCCATGCCATTTTAGGTCAGTTCCCCCCACCTCTGCCAATATGCATGTCTTGATTAATGTACCATGCATGCGTGTGAGGGTCAATGGTGGTTAAACACTTTTCAGTAAGGCAGTAAGGGAGTGAGTCAGACGGGAATGCAGGGCTAGAATTTCGGGGAGAATCCGAGAATCGATTCTCGCAAAGATTCTCGTAAACTGATTTGCGTGAACCAATGTTGATTCTTGTAAACTTTAGATCTTAACACAGTACCGAATTAGATGATTCCTGCAAATTTGTTTTGGGGAATCAAGACTGATTCTCGCACACGGCGACGAAATTCTAGCCCTGGGAATGAAGGATTAGAGGGGAATACAAAAAAAATTGTAGGGGGGATATGAAAATTTTCATCAAGGAGAGAGGGGGAACATGAACTTTTAAATGGTAAAATCTCATAAAATCAGGGGAATGTGAAAAGTGAAGGGGGAAGACAAAATTTTTTGCTGAAGAAAGTTGAAATCCTCCATTCCCCCCACCATAAATAATGACTGTTCCCCAAGCACACGTCATGATAGTCTATAAGACCTCTACTTTGTGCTTTTAAATCTAGTTGAATCCCGCATGCTGGATTTAACTGCTTGGACACTTTTCAACTGATTTTCATTGGTTTCATCCGAAATGAAGTGACCGCTTGTACAATGTGTATGGAGAAGGACCCAGATTCGCTACCTCAGAAAATACCCTGGCACCCCTTCTGCCCCCCCCCCCCCATTGCAATGTCTTGTTAGCCACTGTCTAAAATGATAAACTGGGTTTCAAAATCATCACCCTCAAATAGCGTTCATATTGCAACTCGATTTTAAAAAAAAAAACCTTTGCAGACCTAGATATTGTGGAATACTCAAAGACACCCAAAATGGAATTGAAATATGTTAAAAAATTTGTTTTGGTGTTGTAAATGTAGCTTTATGTTTAAGAATACATACATACTCTTTTCTTGCCCGGTATAGGTTTATGGAGTACATGTTAGAGATTATGAACCAGCAACTGATTTCTACCAGCACCTGGCAGAGAAGTCCGGCGGTGCTTACATCAAATTCCAACATTTTAATCTCATCACAGACATGTTTCTAGCTGGTGAGTAAAATGTGATAATACAGTATTAAAACAGTTTCTTCAAATGTATGTATAATTTTTTTGTTACAAAGTTTATAGTGACTATACTGGAAATCACTGAGTATTGGAATTTAAAACTTAAAATCTTTAGCGTTGGGCCAGACTCTTCAATAATGCTGTCTGGCATTTTGCCACTCCTCCGCACAGCCACCTTTTTTGCATTCCCAGCATCTGCCGGTACCCATTTATACTCCTGGGTGGAGAGAGTGCTAGGCAAGCAAGGTACAGTGCCTTGCCCAAGTGCCACCAGCGACATGGGGTTCAAACCCCCCCCTTACGCTATAGGAGGCGAACGGCTGATCCAACTGCACCATGTGTGCCCTTGTAATCAGATGTTAGATGTTTTTGGTGATGCATCAAATGATGGATAAAATATCATATGAAAAATTGGGACAATGATCAGATCACCCACCTTTCAGTTAATTTATACCTTGATGGTTTTGTGCAAACACAGTTATTATACAAGTAACGTTCTATTTCTTTCTATAATTTGGTTGTTGTTTTCAGTTTGTTATCGTGAGACAGTATAATCAGTTACAGCATACTGAAGAAGTTGCCATTGAGGGCAGGAATTCCAGAGGAACTGACGACCAGTATTTAAACAACTTCAAAGAGACCCCGCCATACGAGTACAGAAGAGAAAAACTAATGAGACAGAGTATGTATTCCATATTACAATTTCCCAAATTTACACTTTAATGGCAGTGGCGTAACAGCTTTTTTTTCAGGGGGCAGGGGGGAACCTATTTTTTCAGGGTGGAAAGCATCAGGGGCGGATCCATGATTTTCTCAATAGAGTGGGCGCCAAATTTTCCCGATCGCTACGCTCGCCGGGTAGACCAAATTTTTTTTCATAGTCTGATCGAAATTCTGAAAGTCGTGGGGGGGGGGACTTACTAAAAGCATTTCCCCGCTGGGTCGCCACGGT
Source organism: Ophioderma brevispina (assembly GCA_023653785.1). Lineage (NCBI taxonomy): Eukaryota > Metazoa > Echinodermata > Ophiuroidea > Amphilepidida > Ophiodermatidae > Ophioderma > Ophioderma brevispina. Next base: position 19,120 of record JAMKCH010006010.1, read on the forward strand.
TTAATGGTCCATTACTCTATACATATCGAGTGTTCAAAGTATAACTCCATTTTGCTGAATTTTTTTATAAAAAGGTCCAAATTCAGAAAAAAATTGAAAAGAAAGCCCACTTTTTGGTGAGAAATGTTCAAAAAGTCCAAAAAGAAGATCATTTAGGGTGTTAGGTCCCACTTGCCAAATAAGGTCCACTTTTTCGAAGTCCCGCACCCACCCCCCAAAAATAAATCCAGCGTACGTGCCCTGATGATATGCATAAGATACAGAGTGATTCCTCCAGAATTAACAAAATAAGACAATGACTAAATAATTGTATGCTCGTTTCTGATATACAGCCTGCACGTGCTAGGTACGTAGCAGCTGGATGGTGGGACCCAGCCCTAAACCAGACGGGACAAGTGGCATTATACATAGAATGCGGAAACTGACGTTGGACAAGAGACCATCCTTTCTAAATAGGCAGATGGGTAATTTCCTACCGTATGCCTGGATAAGTTGTATTTCGCAGTGGTTTCCTTTGTGCTAATTGGCATAATCAACTGAAATACTAGTACGAAAACACACAACATGTATGAAAGACTGCACATCATATACACATTTTAAGAGCACCCCCACTTTTTAAATGTGTGAGATTATGCATAGTTGTGTTGGTAATTGTCTAGTAAATTATACCTGTGAACGGTTATACTCCTCAAAAGTGTTCATGCATCATAAAGGGGATTTGTTAATTAGATTTGGGGATCCCTAATCCCAATTCAACGCAGCAACGTGGAAATTTTTTGGGGTGAAATTTAATTCTGTCTGTCCATTATGAAATAGCACAAGCTCACGAAATGATGCTAACTTGACTTGGGTGAACATAACAGAACATCTTATAAGAGTGTTACATGTACAGGTTCTATTTCCCAACTATTTTACAATGGAAAGACATTTCAGTGGATGTTGAATTATAATCGAGATCCGGATATTATTATTTAATTATCAAAATCATGCTTTATATGCAACACATATTAAGTTCGAGCTTTACCATTCAAAGGTAAGTTTGTCATTTACCAATGCAACTTTGCAAAAATCTCAAAATTTTTGAAAATTGGGAGCACTCTTTAAAAAAACAAGTATTTTTAAAACAAAACGTTGGGTCGCCAGGCTAATTTTACAAGAATAAGAACACATAAAAAGGCATTTAAAAGGAGTAGATGGTTTCTAGTTTTATTTGCACTTTATTACATGTTAAAACATGTAAACATGTATAAAAAGAAATCTCACACTGATTTACAAGTAGATGTTTGATACATGAGCATAATGAGTGCATATTTGAAACCAATACCTTGTTTACAACTTGATCTCCCGTTGACCTTGTGTGTGACATTTGACCCACATAGTTTTAAGCTTTAATTTAACATAGTTTACCCTTCTGTCAATTTTCAAATAAAGAAAATAGAAAAGGTGCCCATTGTACAAAATATGTAAAAACTGCATCCCCAAGTTAAAAGCTTTAATTTGATGTACGTAAAACTCTCCTGTCATTTCAAATAAAGAAAATAGAAAAAACGCCCAATTGGGTGCAAAATGTGTTAAAACTGGCCGCAAAATATGTAAAAACTGCATCCCTAAGTTACAAGTTTTAATTTGATGTACGTAAAACTCTCCTGTCATTTCAAATAAAGAAAATAGAAAAAATGCCCAATTGGGCGCAAAATGTGTTAAAACTGAATCCCCGAGTTATAAGCTTTAATTTAACGTAGGTTACACCTTCCTGTCATTTCAAATAAAGAAAATAGAAAAGGCGCCCAATTGGGCGCAAAATATGTAAAAACTGCATTCCTAAGTTACAAGCTTTAATTTGATGTACGTAAAACTCTTCTGTCATTTTAAATAAAGAAAATAGAAAAAACGCCCAATTGGGCGCAAAATGTGTTAAAACTGAATCACAAAGTTATAAGCTTTAATTTAATGTAGGTTACACCTTCCTGTCATTTCAAATAAAGATGTTATACCTAAAACTTAATACCCACAATGTATGGTAAAAGCTTCAATCATTACGTAGTGTAACTCTACGTGGCCTGATCATTTTCTTACTTATAACTCTCCTATTCGTTACTCACCCTTTATCTATCCCTGCAACGTTTTAACCAAACTCCCATTTCCCAGCCAGTCTTGGCAGAGACTAAAATCAAAGAATGCTTTTTAAGACCATTTGAAACCTGCAATGATTTTATTCTTTGTCTGAAATTGCATCGCAATACACACCCAACACTAGAACTCCAAAATTAATAGTAGGACGTAGATCATTTTCATAAAAGAAAAACATTAATGAAATGACCTTCAGACAGGGATCATATATGCTTCAAATAGGAATAGACTCATTAGCAATTTTGAGGGCAGTGGATTTCTATAGTCGGGTCGCCTTAGCGACCCACAAAAATGTCTACATTGCTTGATTTCATTGTGCCAAGCTGATTGTCTGATCTGGCAAAATTGCTCACCAAATCCAGTATACATTTTCAGAATCCTTATCCGGCCAGAATCAGTAATGTAACAGTGTGTATCCTCCCTGGCCCTTCTAATTTCCAGGGTCCTTCCCAAAGTTCAGTCAATAAATCTATGGCATACTATGTCATCCAGATGGACCAATTGTCCAAACACTGTGTCCTGTATGAAAAGGTCTGTTTATGTAGACATGATGCATTAAGTTAGATATATACACGTAGGGTTACGCACAGGTTTGTGGAACAGAACCCTGGTCAGTGAAGAAACAAAATTCCCTCTCTCAGGCAAAAATATCCAGCTCGAAGGGTAAAAAAATACTTATTAGAAAATGTACCTTTGTCCTCCACAATTTTACTAAAAACATTTTTCAACAGCATTTTTATCCCTCATTTTACACCTATAACCGCATGGCAATCATTCATTTTTTTTTCATTTCATTTTTATTTGCCAGCATAAAACACATACAAAAACATACTAAAAAAGGATAAATCACGTAATGGCCACTATTAAATTTAGATAAACCACCCAAAAGAATAGAGAAGCATCATAACTGCAAAGGAGAGTCTGCAGCATTTCCACTAGAGGTACAAAACAAAGGGACATACAAAGTAGCCTGCGGGGATAGACAAACATGGGCATTTGACACTATCAACGTGCTAAACCCAAAAACTACTCAACAACACAGAAGAAGAGGAAAAACAAAAAACAGTGGAAAAACTACGAACAATCCAACACAAACACATGATGATTAGTGATAAATTAATAAATATATATTGCACACAATGAAAAACTAAAGAAAAAAACAACTGGAAATTACCAACTGTTTTTCTCTTAGATGAAACTTGAGGCTGGAAGGAAGCCTTTAGGTTTTAATGACAAAGCTTTTCTCTTAATATTTTTGGGGAGATTTTCAAAAATGAACATATTTGTGTAAAATAACAATAGAATATGTGCATGTGTACCACTCGTATACTTTTTAAAAAGTAAAATACATTATTTTTTGTTCGCATTATTCCTGTAGCAGAAAGTACAACATCTCCATCAAGATCAAACTCCAGCGTGAAGAATATCTCTGTCCGACAGTCTCAGAAAGTGGGGACGAGGAATATTCAAGAAAGACTGAAGACATTTTTAAAACTTGAACTTTGAAATCTTCGACTTAAAGACCTATCATGTGATTTGGCTATCAGCACATCTAAATCATCAAATCACTTTTTAGCATGTACGTACATGACAAGTATCCTCACATACCCTATAATGATAAGACCAGAAGCAAAACCTAATCAAGGACAGAATCAGAGATTTTGTCATTATTACTTCCGAACGACACTTACTACAACACTTAATTGACTGGAGAATCGTATCTGGAACACTGCCGTTTTCTTCCTTTTCTTTCAATTCTTCATCTGGAAGAGGGTAAACTTATGAGAATTCTAACCACACTTAATCCCTATCCTTCACTTTGAACATATTCCTGCCAATTTCAAATTTTTCAAATCACTTATAGTGTCTTTAACGGCAGGAGGTTAATAGTCTCCTTGAAGTGTAGGGAATAATTTTAACCACCCGAGGAAAATTTTTTAATCAGTTGGTAAACAGCTTTTTGGGGGGAAGGGGCACATAAATTTTCAGGGGGAAAGCATATATTAAGTTTATTAGTACAGTATAGCCATATGTTGTTTTTCACTGTAATTGCTGCTGTGCAGAAAATCACTATTAATGATTCACAGGAGCAAGGGGGGGGCAAATGAGGAAGCGTACCCTCATTATGCCACTGTTTTTTTATTACTCTGGTTAAATAACAATCATGCTCATGCACTTTTATAATGAAATTAACAATTAGAAAATTAAATCCGAGGCTACGCATGCTTAATTCTTGAACTTGTTTATGATATATTTATCCAATCAGAGATATGGTAAGTAAAGTTTAAAGGTTGTAGAGAAAGAAGGTCGATTGTCATTGGTACTCAGAGGTTTTTCATGTTATATCATGTAATGAGCCAATCAAATATACTGTAAAAACGGTGGTACCTGGCATGGGGGGGTTATAGATATTCACATACACCCACATTCCGTTTTGTGGAAAACACACTTGTTGTTTTGATGAACAATGCATTAAAGCATCTGCAATGGCACTACAGATAATTCTATCAATAGACGTATCAATATGACGTCAGCCACCAGACATGTTGGTGGACAAATGCATACATGCCAGACTACAATACCTAAGCGTCAATCGATCCATGTTTTAGCGATTGGCACAGGGATCATTGACGGTGAATGTATTGTAGTACTGAAATGCATCTAGCTTGTCCCACCAACATGGTGGCTATTTAATACGTTCTATCTGTAGAAGAAATGCTTTTTGGAGGTTGAAATTTCCAGGCCACAATGATAAAAATCTAGTCTTTCTATATTAAGTAAACTCGAGAACACTTCTGGGTAAATGGGGGAGTCTAAAGACAATCGGAAGAACATCACACCTTTAATTCAGTTGAAAAGCTCAGTTATTGACTTGTTAAATTGTGGGATATCAATCAGTGTACTGGATAATGATTTTTTTTCGTAAAGTAGCATGATACGCATGGAGAATAATTCACAAGGCTTTCCATAAGAATATCAATCTCTAATGCGTAACCAGATTGGGGGGGGGCACCCCCCTCTTGCCCCCCCCCCCTGAAAATTGTTTTTCTGCCACATTCCTTATTTACCTTTTAAAACAACTAAGCTATAGTATACTACAAATTTTGATATATGATTTTCAAAAAGGGGGCAGATTAAGGGCAACTTAAGGCACGGTGTCATTGTAAATGTATAAAGATATCAAAATTGGCCTTTTTACGCCGGGACGCTATAGTCATTGCAACCCCGCCCCCTTTGTATGCATGGGGAACGCTCTAGAGTTGCCCCCCCCCCCCCTTCAGAATTCGACTGTGAAAAAATTTGGGTCTACCCTGTCCCCGGCGATTTTAGCGTCCAGAAAATTTGGCACCCATTGATGCTTGCCCCCCGAAAATAACATTTCGCCCCCCTTTGCCCCCCCTGAAAAAAACTGGTTCCGCCACTGATCATCTCCTGCTTCGTGGAGTGTGGCCAGTTTCAAATTATATCAGGATGGATGAAGATGGGTTGTATCAAGAGTTGGGTGACTACAGGGGCATAGTCTTGGACATTGGCAATTTTGGAGTGGACCCAATAAGAGGGGGCAGGATGAAATTGAAGGGGATGATATTTGTTCATACTTTTATACATTAACTTTAATCACGACACATCATATAACAAGAGGTGTTATAGTGTCTTCCCACAATGTAATTTTTCCATGCACTTTTGCACTGGTTTTCCCCACAAATTTTTATACAAAAAGTCTTAATTACAAGATTGGCATGGGATAGTTGTATTCATTTTAGGTATTTTTTGTCTCTATAAACTTATGTGACATCCAGTGCAAAAATTTTATTTGGAGAAATGCATTGTGGGAAGACACTATCTCTTGGAATAACCGTTGATTCTGTGATTTATTGGGGGGGAAGACTCTCAACAAGCCCCGTCTGCCCCATCCATGTTACATCCCTGATATACAGCATAATTTATACTGTATTGACATCTGTTAAATTAAACCAAGCATGAGTATAAAAGTTGAACATACTTACCTATACAATTTCTGTAATTAATATGCAGATGATATTAATGTTTTTGGACGGTATGTATTTCACACCTAGCAGGCCCGTAAGCAGGGGGTGCGGGGGTGGGGGTGCGGGGGTGGGTCGCCATCCCCCAAATTTCACAAAAGGGGCAAAAGTCACCTTTTTGCTGAATTTTTAAACAAAGCGTCAAAATTTAGAAAAAAAAATTGACAAGAAAGTCCACTTTGGTGATAATGTTTCATAAAAGTTAAAAAGGGACCATATAGGGAGTTAGTCCAAATTTCTAACCAAAAAAGGTCGACTTTTCGATAGTACCGCCACCCCTCCCAATAAAACCTGCCAACGGGCCCGTGACACCTAGAAGGATATTTACTTCTATCTGTATCAGAGGCTCTATATGTATGAGCCAGGCCAGAGGGTGTATGATGAATCAATCCCAAAATGCACAAGTTGAGAAAGTTTACCTCAATAAGGTCATGTGATACAAAATCCTATTTTTAACACATAAAACACCCTGACTTTCATGCTCATTGTAGCCCACAAAGCATTAGTACTTAGGGATTTTAGCTATGATCATGAAATGTCTGTGGCTCTTAAACTTTGAGAAAAAAACGTTTTATACCTATGTGCTGACATGGTGACTATAGTATAGTACAGTATAGGCACATTGCATGCATCATGGGATTGGTTAACACACCCTCTGGAGCCAGGCATAACATTATTTGAAGTAACAAACACAGTGAAACAGTAGAAAATTTCCAATTCAAATTAACTCCATGGCTATATAGTCCAATTCCTCATCTCCAAAACTCTGACATGTACTTTGTGAGCATACAATGACCCCTTTCAATTTTGTATCTAAAGAAAGATAATCTAGCATTAATGAAGGATATCATCAAATGAAATAACTTTAAATATATGACCATATAATCATGACTTTTTAAAAATATTTAAAATGATTAGCATTTCATGTTCACACAAACTACATGGCCTGTATCAAGATGCATGCTAGCTCATGCTACTGGGTAGAGATGTTGGAGTTTTCCGTGCCTAGACTTTTTTACAAGTACCAAGCACTGCATGATTTTTACAAGGTTTTAATTTCTGTTAAAGGCTGACTCAGAGATTTCCCAAAGAGGGCGCCCTCAATTTTAAAAAAAATGTGTTTTTGGAACATACACAATGCTTGTCCATGCACTAGTCACTGTGTGAAATAGCTAAGCTCAAATCGAAATCCTTTGTATAGAAAATCACAACTTGTTATAAATTTCTGGATCCAGAATTTTTGTTATACACAGTATCCTATGGCACTGTTATACTACACATAAATGTTTACTCCATGGAAACAAAAACTCCAATTCATCTCAAACTTTGGAATTTGGTATTTTAGGTGAATATCTTTAATTTTAATGGACTATTTTTAATAAATACACAAAAGTATTTCAAAAAATCGCTGAGTCAGCCTTTAACTTCAGAACATCAAATATAAAAGCCCAGAAATATTTAACAATTATGGGGTTAAAGGCACTATCAGTGATTTGTTAAATCAGAAAATTGAAAAAATCATCAAAAATCTGATTTTTGCATCTCTGTAAAGTATAGGTATCCTAACATGCCCTACAAGTCCTAACTGAAAGCGTCCCAATAAGGCAAAAGCATACATTTTAGTCATTACTGTCCGTACGGACACTTACTACAACACGTAATTGAACGGAGATTCATATCTTTGAGCACTACTGTTTTCTTCCCTTTGTGTTAAGTTTCCTGTTGCAAAGAATAACTTATGAGAATTCTACAGACTTGCCCTTCAATTATAAGCTATTTTTGCAAATTTCAAATATTTTGAATCTTTTGGGCAAATCACTGATACTGTCTTTAAGTATGTATCATTTTGAAAATGCAAATTAAATGGCAAATCATGGAAAATACTGTAAAAAATAGCCTACTATACAGTAAACTTCAAAGACAATGCAATTTACATTTTTCTTATAAACTTTTTGTCCCTTAACATTTTACACCCTCCTAAACAATTCTTGCAGAGACTTTGGTTTTACTACCAAAAATATATTGTATATATTATTTTGTTATACTCATGAATTCATAAAAAATGTACAAGATATTATGTGTAAATAATAAATGTTTCAATATATCTTAGCAAGTCTTTATGTGTCATTATTTAGAACAGCTGAAACACAAGAGTATTTTTGACATGAGATGTATTTTTTTAAAGTTTAAAATGCAAATTTTACATTTGAATGATAGATAATCCCAAGTCCCATTTGTAGTCAACATGCAATAACGGACATGAGATTTTCTGAAGATGCATATTTCAAGAATATTTAAGAGGTTTGTTGGACAGCAAGTACAAAAGAAAACCAAAAACTTACTTTTCAACTTGCCTGTTGTCCTAATTGGTCCTATAGAAAAGCATGCTAGTATTTTTAGAGGGCACAAGTGGGTGGTCCAGTGGATAGAGTGCCCAACCCAACTGCCAAAGGTTGGAGTTTGAGCCCTGCTGCAGCCATGTGTTGTGCCCTTGAGTAAGGCACTTTACCAGGCGCGTAGCCAGCCCGGGGGAAAATTCCCGGTAGGTGCAACAAATGTCCCGATCACAAGAAAAAATTTCCTGGTCGCAGGGCAAAAGAATCCGAAAAGGGGCTGATTTAACATGAACATCCGGGTTTTACTTCCCAATTTCCCTTCAAGATTTTTTTTTCAGAGCGGGAAATCTCCCCCCCCCCTGCCCCCACCTGGCTATGCCACTGCCCCCAGGGGGGGTACTTAACACAAATGACCATACAGGGACGTGCCACAGACATCGGTCTCTTTTTCAGCCTTCTGGTATAGCAATGACCCCTTTTTTTCATGCCAATTTTGGTATAGCAATGGGTCATTTTTTCAAAATGTTCTCAAATTTGTTGGAAAATTAGTCAAATTTTCTTATTCGGAAGCCAAAATTTTCTAAATAGTCCAATTTCTTAAATCTGAAGCCAAAATATTCAAAATTTGCTTAAAATGCCAAAATTTTGAGGAAAAATTGACAAATTTGTGTTAAATTTGGTCCAAAATTTGCATCTCTGGTATAGCTATGGGTCCCCTTTTTGGCAAAAATTGGTATAGATATGGGTCCTACTTCCAGACTCTCGGAGGCACGTCCCTACCCAACCAAACTTGGGTACCCCCCGGGGCCACTGCACTTTACCTCAATAGCCATGTTCACACAGTCACAAAACTCGAAGGGTTTGAACCCGGTTTGAAACTCTTGAGCTGAAATTGTCAACAAAGATGACCTTACAAGGTCACCTCGATCCACTCAATACCCCCAGGCCCCAAAGCTACATGTCCACACAACACGACACTCCAAAACTCCGGAGTGTTCTGTCATCGGAGTTTGAGCTTCACTCCCAAGTTTTTTAGGGGATAAAACCCGTAACATCGACAAAATGCGCAACGCGGTCAAAAACCCGATTGCCACGACTAATTTTGCACCTAGATGATATAAATGGGTACCGGCTAAAGGTTGGGAAGGTATACAGACTCGTTTATGGAGGAGTGGCCTAAAACCCATTGAGCACTTTTTACATTTTTTAATTCTGCTCAGAGAATATAGTGAGGAGGCAAATGCAGTGTTACAAATGAACATGGTATGTTTACTGATTAAGGTATCACCAAATGTTTGCCCAATATTTTGCTTATCCTCAGTGAGATGCCAAAAAATATTTCGTAAATGGCGCAAACTTACCCCCGAGGTGGGTATAAGTTCAAACCAGCACGGGGGTAAGTTGCCCATACCACATCAATAGAAATGCACAATATACGGTGTCATAGCATTGAAATCCAATTTGCCTTTTTTCAAATTTGTTTTGTTTAAAGGTATTTTGCCAAAAAAATGCTGATAGTGGAGTAGTCTAAAAGTTGAAAAAAATAATTTTTTGATGTGATTCTACATGGATTTGTTTTGAAAACATTGGTGCACATTTTCCTATTTCAATTACCCATGCACAGTTTTATGTTCAACTTTACCCATAGGGACCATTTAAGTCAAAAAGCAAGACTCTTCAAACTAAAACTTATTAAAAGTTACATCGGTTTCTAACGTTAGTCCAAATTATCACACAATCAATGCACAAAAGAGTGCCATTAAAGCTTTCATCCTTGTAGGGGTTGACAAGTATTTTTATACAGAAAAAAAGTGCAAAAATGAACTTTTTGAGAGAATCTTCTAATTGTATAAGCAGCGCTTCATTTTACACTTGCGAAAACATGTGTTATGCAATGGAGATAGTAGTGTAAAGTGAAATAAGTTATTGATCTTCTTTAGGGCTCAACGTACCCCTCTCTCCCTAAGAGGAATTACCATTGACCTTCACGTTATTCCTGCATGATTTTCTCTTCTTACATCTTTCCATGAGTCTTTATTCCCCGTCATTATCTTTATCTATCTGTCGTTCTCTTTTCGTCTTAAGGGCTCTTGTTTTCCGTCCATTTTGCTCCCCTTCCCGATTTTTGGTGTACCCCCAACTGGTTACGCCACTACCTCACAAGCTTAGGCATGTCTCATGCCTTAAACCCGCCTCCTGGAAACAAGGTACAGAATTGCAGTTTTTTCGATCCCTCTCCTGAAACCAATTGTCACGACTCTTAATCTACCTAAATAGACCGTATTCAATATGACGTTCAAACCACTAGACATGTTGTGGACTCTTCTTAGCACGTCCAACCACGTTGATTTCTCAAAGAGATCCAGCCAGGAGATGGGGAACAAACGTTCTGGGGCTTAACTGAATTCTGCAAGGTCCTTGTTTGTGGCAATTGTTGCTCCAGCAGTGGGCCAGACCAAGAGGTGTTCAATTGTCTGATGGTGCTGTTCCCAAACCACAGGTAGTATCCTGATCTGCTTCCAGATAGCCACACTTCTGCAAGGAAACCTTAGATCGCAGTTCTGGTTCTCAATCTATGGAGGCATCGCATTCAGCCATGGGGTCAGCTCCAGGTGGAAGATGCGACCAGGTTCAATACCGATAGATGTAATGGTTGATGGCAAGTCGTTCTTTCCACAAGGAGACTCTCTTACCTCTTAGAGACTGATTCAAGAGGATGGACTTTGTTAGGAAAACTCTCTATGTATTAAGGGAAGTGGGCAGCAGGTATCCTGTCCTGCCATAGAGTGCTTCACATTGGATACTGGCAGCTACGCTCTGCATGCTCGCTACGCTACGGACGGATGTCTGGTGGAGCAATTCTGCTAGGATGTTACAAGTTTCCGTGTGTTGGGACGGAGGCATCCTGTGATAAGCCGGCAGGAGGAATTTAAAGGGGGTAAAGCTTCTGGAATGGGTTGATCTTTCCCATACAGGGCAGGCATACTCTGCAAATGCGTAGCACAGGGGCAAGTGCCGTCGATCTTAGGGTATAGGCGAGCACCCCATCTTGTGCCAGTGAGTTGTTCAAGATACTATTGCTTGAAAATATCTACTCTTCGTCTTCTCGATGTGGGTCTTTGTTAGTTTCACTTGTAGCCCCATTGGGTACTAGGCTGTTGAAGTCGCCAATGAAGAAGTGAGTTTTGGTGGAATTCCCAGGTTGAGGTTGAGAGTGCTCGAAGTCTACTGATGGAGGTTGTAGACAGATGTACTATGACAGAAAGATAAGCTCAATGGTGAGGACTTCGATGTTATTATCATCAGACATTGAGGTTGTTTCTTCGGTGCCTGTTCTCACAATATGGCACTTCCGTATTGTCGAGGTGGTCTCTCGGTGGCAATGACCATTCCCGGTATGGTTGGGAGGTGGTTATTGATTCCTCTGTGGGTTTCCTGTAGACATAGGAAATCGCAATTGGAGATTGTTACACAATCAGAAATGATGGTAATTTTTGCCTGGAAAAACCCTCCAAATTCAATGACGCTATAGTCATCCGTTTTCTCTCCCCCTCGGCAGACCTTAGAAAAGGACCTGCGCTGACGGGTCTAGTCCTGATATGGTATACTTAAGAAATGATGTAATGGAAAAAAACAGTGTTTGAGAGTTGTAGAGATTGTTCGCGCTCACTTCCAGTTTAACTTTGCTTTGACTTCGCAGTTTAACAGCGGAGACCACAAGACGGTTCTCTACTTCTGGTGGACGAGATGCAAAAGATTCAGGAGACAATACATTAAGCTGTCAATCGATCCATGTTTAGCGATTGACAGGGATAATGACAGGTGAATGTAATGTAGTACTGAATGGTCTATCTTTGTCCACCAACAGGCTGGCTATTGAATACTGGGTCTATACTCACCGAGGGTATACCAGCAACTATTCTCTGTCAAGTAACGGCCATCAACATGCTCCTCTCGCACACACCAAACGTATTCCATCTGCGTTAGGAACCTAAACCTAAACTCCTTTGCAACTCTCGCGCCCCTTTATATATTCACCCGTCTTAATGTCCCCGCTAAAAACTCTTTAAACTCCCACATCGATCAACTCATAGAAGTGCACTCGCTACTACACTACCTACAAAAGTAACACATCATCAGACCAACCATAACCCTTATGACTTTTCCAACTCAGCCGACAACTCTAATATCCTCATTCCCAGTTTCTAACCAACCCCACCACACCCATAAACCCTACAAGTATTCTCACTCTAATTTCCCACCCCAATCCCCTGACCTTCAATATGTCTCAGCAACCACCAACCACACACTTAACCGCACACCTCTCCCACTTCACACTCCACGCAACACAGGCCACTCAATCAGCGCCATACAACGCCAAGCCATCACTATCACCACCGCCATCATGAGAACCTCAGACCACACTAAACTAATTTTTTCCGTACCACCCCCTCCCCAACACCCTATCCTAGCCAAAGAAACACTCACACCACAACCTCCCATACACCTGGTAACCCGCACTTTCATCCTATGTACAATTCTTAGGGCAAAACGGGTCGCCCCTATCACCCACACGACATAATCGAGGCCCTTCATGGTTGTCATTTCTTCTCTGCAGGAAGCTTTCAACGATTCCCCCCAGGCCAGATAATGTTGAGTAGGGAGCCATCGCACTCATCTTCAGACCACCACACATAACTAGCTCTGGTCACCTAATATGCACCTAACTCCCAAACATCTTCTAACCCACACATCAATCGACCCATGACTAACCCCACGCTCTCGATCAACATATTCTTACATAACCCACAGTATCGAACCCACACCCCATCCCTCAAACCAGCCAAAACCCCCTGTTTAATCATGAGCTATCACACTACACACTACGACGACAAAACTAATGCCCAGCTCCCCCATACACACCTCTTTACCGCAATACATGAAGCACCGTTGATCTTCCTCCTTCTCCTACCCCCACTACCGTAAACTCCGACGCCGCCATCACGTACACTCAATCTTTCTCTTCCCCCCTTATCCCCCCCCTCACTTCCCACGAGTCCCCCGAGACCCGCGACACCCCCCTCAGACCGCCGAAAGCACTACTACCATACCCGAGCCATCCGCCCTTCACCTCCACCTTTTCAATATGCTCGATCACAACCTCTGCACCACAACTTTACCACGCGTCCCAACATCCTAACTCGATTGGAAGCCAACCACCCAACACCAACCCATCAACCCTCAATCAGAATGACTTGACAGAGTAAGGCTTGCACTAGCTCACTCCACAGCTAAAAACCCTCATCTTGTACCCACGGCCTAATCCCGAATCGCCTTAAGGGCCCCCACCCAATATATGCCCAAAACCTCCTTCGCTACTCGACCCTCCTCACAACTACCCCCTGGCCCCTCCTTAACTACTTTCCAGCCGGGACACCTTTATCAGTCATCCGACCAATCCACAATCTTTTAATGACTGTGAACCTCAACTTAATAGTTCCTTCGCCCTACCATGTCCTCAGAACTCCAGATCGGCCGCAAGACAAGGCTACATCAAGCCCATTACAAGCCCCCCCGCTGCACCTAAGCTCTTTCGGATTTCCTTACATATGCTCCTTCTTCCCTCAGAACGATTCTCACCCCTCAAACACCACACCGGTACTCACATCCCACCATCCACACTACCCTGTATTCCTACCGAGGCGCTCCTTATAATTAACCTCCTCAACTTGAATTACCGAAGGTCTCTGTCCCCCCTCTCTCACCCCTCCTCTTTTACTCAGCACCTAGCAATCCCAGAAATACCCCCCCACGCGACTTAGACCCCCTTCATCCGCATTACATGCTTCTAATCTGCACTTCAACAGCTGTCCCTATCCTATCCGGCTCATATCGCCTTTCTCCTTACTAACCCTCGGAAGGCTGATCCCCCCTTAACACACTAACGCAACCACGTCTTTCCCTCCACTTCGCGCTGCATTCCCCAAACCCACAGACCTCCACTAAGACTATATGCGGCTGCTCACAGAACCTTCCTCCATAGTTGACACAAATAAGTCGAATTGTAACTTGACTAGCACCCCACCCAGATAAAAATGACCCCTGTTACGTGCAACTACGAACACTTCAGCCCCATGATCCACCCGACCCCTTTTCTTCCTCCGACTGCCAAACTATTGGTAACCTTCTTAGCCCCCAAACAAACATCCCCCCCCCCAAGAATAACCACCATGTGATAACCCACCTCTAACACCGATATCCCTCCAATAGACATACACTATTTCAAACACTGTCCCCTTACCCCTGCAACCCCCTCACTTCCCCGAACCGGCACTTCTTAATCAACCTGTATTGCAACCACTTCCTCCCCCTCCCCTCACTCCATCACACGTCTGCCAGCTATTGAACCTTACCAATAGCGCGTACACTACCTACTTGTCCTTATGTAAATCTTCATCAAGATAATTTTCCTAATTATCACCCCCATTAGAACCCACCAAACTATCGGTGGACGATAAATCCTACCCCAAACTATAAGCCTAACTCCACAGCCCCACCCCCCGTGAGCATACCTTATTCACATAGCCTCAAACATACCCCACCGCCGCGTGTAACCTGCCTACAACTTCAAACTTTGTTACTTCTATCTACTTACCCACTCCCTTACCACACATCTCCGCAAACGATCACGGCCAAACACCCATTCATATTACCATCCTTTACATTACTAAGCATTCATCCCAAACAGCCCAGCCTTACGTGTTCCACCACCCCCCCCCTACCCATCGGTCGTTACCCCCCTACAGATTCTACCACTCCACCATATCAAAACGCTACACTACCCGCTGCGGGCTCCCCCCCGTTCTCAACCCAAACGCAATTACAACCCGCGCTCACACTCATCTACGACCCACCTCCACCAATTCTCCCATTCCGAATTAAGTTTGCCCACCTCCAAAACCACGCCCCCCCTACCCTATACTGTCACACTCGACCCTATTTGCACCCCCGTTATAGTTCATACTCACCCAAAAGGCTCCTCAACTAAGACACTCTCCCTACTTCTATTTACCAACTCTGACCAACATCCGATTTCAAACCCCCGCGATCGCACAACCAAAATTACACAAGGCCGTCCCTCCACACTCCCTCCTCAATACTTCTACGCCCACACCACCATCTATCCTATTCATAAGCATTTATCCATCTTCCAAATTTCTGAAAGCCTGCCTATACAATTGCTTCATCATCACCACACCTGTCCCACATACAGCAACACCACCTACGCAAAGCTATCCCCCCTTCGAGCACCCCCAAAACCGCACCGTACTTCCAGCACAATAGCCCCCTTGCCGACCATCATCATGTGGATACCGACCGCTACCACAGACTACTAAACACCCCCCGTGTTCGCTACCGAACTTAAGAGCCATCATGGTATTCTACTCGCCTCAAACCCAACCCACAACATTACTCAATAATCCGTACCCCCTTACTTAACTCCAAACGCCACTTATCCACCACCTCATACCCCTCTCGACGTCGCCTAATACTCTTTGTGAACCCTCTCCTCACCGTCAACTCCCTGTTATTATCTAACTCCTTTCTTCCACCACTTACCAACTACACAAGCAAACTCACTTAATCCTCCATTCACGCCCTTTCGCCAAAATTTTCGCCGTCTTACATACCCATTAAACACGCCCGCGCGCATCACTTTTCTAACTCTAACAGAACCAACTCGAAGTCCACCCCGTCCAAGAGATCTTCCCCTGCCACACTCGAACCCAGTTCATCTATTTTGTCCGTCTCACACTTAAACGAATCCTTTTCAAAGTGTTCCCTAACATGTAAGCTCAACTACACACAATCCTCGGCAATCTCCCAAATTTTCCCCCTAGGTAACCCATTTTCACCCATACTTCCCGACACATCCCCAAAATGTGGTATACCTCCTCTAACCAACCACCTTCACAACTCATCTCCACCCTCATCGCCAACTTTGAACCTTGCCCTATTCCGTTAAAATGCTCCTCGCCACCCACCGACTCCTCCTTCTTCACTTCATTACACCTAATTCATTCCTACCACGCCCCCCATTCTCAATAAACCGAACCCCAACCGCTCCCCTCAATCTAAATCCTGCTGCGACCACTTAGACGCTAACAAACTGTAATCAACCCATTTTCAATCTTCCCAATACTAAATAAGTACTCTCACCACATGCCCTCAAACCATCTTCTAAAATATCCTCAAATCACACACACAACATTCAAGGCGCGACTTCTGATCAAAGCCCTGCATTTCTCCCCCAACAAAATGTATCCCCCCAACTCGCAACAGCCGCCAACCCACGCTAAATCTTATATTGCCCAAATCAGACCCAGGTTGAGTCTTAACTAAATTCCGTAACTCTACTCCCCGACGTGCAACTCTGAATTCGACATAATCCCCCCACTTATAAACAAGGGTCCCCGTCATTCCCCTAAGATAATTACTATTCCTGCGATTAACACAAACAAATCATTTGTCTCGTAACGTTCGCAGCCTCATCCACAAACCACCTAACTCTCATATGTTCTCGTTAATAGAATCCAGTCTCATGCAAACAATCTCTTAGTAACATGCTCTTTAATCAGTCGATTTACTACCTTAGACCCTGCCAACTAGATAAAAGGTGACCGGGACTCGAACCCGGGTGTCATATATATTACAAGTCCGTGTGATGAGTGTCCTACCACCCCATCTGTCTATTGTGGTCCCATTGAGTGCTGTATGCATCATTTGTTTCAGGCTTTTCAGTACTAGTACCCAAATGGCCTCGTACAGGTCCACGGTTTATTACGTACATGTTTCGCTATGGTAGCTAGGACATCTCTCAGGGGGACACTCAGTTTCTTTACACCGGTGTGAAAGCAGATATAGTCCGGTGGGACATAGTCCGGGGCTCCATAGACGATAACGGATAAAGCGTGAAAACTAAGCGTATAGAGTAAAAAATGAATCGATTGCCCATTGTTCACCATTGTTCCGGGACTATGAGTACGCGGACAAATGGTACTTGCTACACCGGGACCCCTTGGTCTCTAGGGCGCAGTGGAGCTAGAGTAAAGATGAATCCATGTTAGGTCCCTTGACACTAACAAGCTTATACCTCCTGACAATACTGTCAAATGATGCACCACCAGTATAATATCATGTACACAATTTGATTTAGGAGATTTGCTATTGGCTGTACTCAAATGGAAATAAAACAACTATGACAACAAATAATTGTGAAAATTGCTATTTGAAACAAAGTCAAAATGTCTACAGGGCTTATGCAGGATTTATTTGGGATGTGTGTGGTGGACTTTAAAAATGGACTTGTTTTGTAAAAGGGGACCTTGCCCCCTAAAATGGTACTTTTTGGATGGTGGGACATCCTCAACAAAAAAGTGGACTTTCGTGTCAAAATTATCTAAATTTTGACTTTTTTTACAAAAAATCAGCATGGAATTTGCCCCTTTTTGTGGAATTTGGGTGTCACCCACACACACAACCCCTGTGTACGGGCCTGATGTACCACTTTCACAATTTGAAGTGACATAGGTTAACATTGTTAAACATGCCAAAAGCCGAAAAAATGAAGTTCATTAGAAGGTGTTAATCTTGCAATGCCTTACTTCTTGCATAATAAAGAAGCGAATGACTCAAGAGGACCCAAACTCCATCTCTGCTCTTCTGTGATGCAGAAAGAGTATTCTCAATTATACAACTCAATTGTAATGTATTCTTTTGTCACAGTAGACAGATGGAGGGGGGCCCTTTCAAACGAGGGATCATTCATAATTGTTTGATCTCACAATTTTTATACAGAATCATTTAGAAATAACAAATACATATTTGGCAAATGATTTACATATCGTACTCTCTAAATTTCTTAGAGTAAAGAATAATCTAATTTGATTGCATCAGGGACAAATTAAAGTTTAGAATACAATTAAATTAAAAATACATTGAATATAAATCTAATAGATTAAAAATTTATAATCGAAATTTAGATTTGTCCTCAGTTTTAATTAGAATTTGTCTGTAAAAAAAATTTTTTAAAATTAAACAAGCGCCCAAACTGCCCCTCAAAAATACAAAAAAATAGCCTAGTAAGTGCACATACACTGATAATTTATAGCAACTGTTATTGCAAAATTGTGGCAGATTGCGGACCCTTAATTGCCTAAGATGTCAAACTCAATCGTTACATTGTCAAACAAGGCGAAATCGGATTTACGCGATGCGTTTAAAATATGTCCCGCCGAATGTCACGATCACTAACATGCCGATAAATGCAACTACAATCGCGCCCCACCACCCCCCCCTCCGCAACAACCCGCAGACAAAACCACCCCAGCACCCAACACCCGGCAAAAACCCAAAACCCACCAAAAAGCTAACACAACCACCCCCTCCAAACACCCCCACCCCTCCCCCCAACACTCTGACAACAACCAACCCCACCCTCATAAAACCCGAAACCCCCAGCAACACCCACCCCCACCCTTAACCCCGGAACACGACTCCCCTGCCCAACACCCTGCAACATGCCCACCCCCGAAACAACCACCCGAACACCGACAGCCCCAACACCGACCCCTCCCACCAAGCACGCCCACGCCCTCCCCAACACTACAGCAATACGCATATTTAATAGCTCAGTTGCCATACATAACGCCGCATATATCACATACTTTCCAAATTGCAAAAAGAGGGGCCCCATGAAGACTTCATGCAGCGCAGGGACTTGTTGAGTATCCAAGTAGGCCCTACAGTGTCATAAATATAGCAATTCGCTGATTTTTGCATATTAATTAGCTCATGTGCATTACTCAATTTGCCCAAAATACTGTCCAAAATCTAATCAGGCGAGAAACTCTTCAGCCCACTCCTTCCACCAAGGTACATCATTATACGCCTTAGGAAATCTGAAAACTGTCCACAGGCTGTAGGAAAATTTCATAAATTATCAAATTAGATCCTTAATTAGCATATTTTACGCCAAAATCTAATCAGGTCGAGAAACTCACTCAACCCGCTTCTTTCCACAGTTACATCATTGTTGCCCTACGGAACTCACCGATAAATTGTATACCACGTGGGTTAACATATTTGACACATACGAACGGACGGACGCTGCTCTTTTTTATAGTCCCGTTCGAACTCGTCGGCCGGGGACAATTAACGTGTAAGCTATACACTTTGGACCTATGTAATTTGGTAGAAATGAAATTTGTTATTTAAAAATGTGGGTAAAAGACCATTTAGCAGACAAGATTTTCTGGGTTTAATAGGACATGATTCTCAATTTTGAATTTTACCGTGCGTTAAGTTGGCATGTCCTACCCCCTTGATTTTCTATCTTTGTACAGTTGCAGCCATCGTTGATGAATGAGCTTGTCCAAACATCTCAGACAATCCGGGCTATGGTCACTCCAAAAAAACAGTGTTTAGAAAGTGAAGGCAAGCTTAGGTGGTGTCTAGAGGGTTAATGTTTAGCAATTAAACAACTTTGTGTTAGAAATTAACAAACACATGGTGTTTAGAAATTAAACATTTATTTTTTTTATTTTTTTTATTTTTTTTATTTTTGACATGTTTAGAGATTAAACGATATCTAAACACCCATGTTTAAATTATCTTAAACACCCAAATGTTTTAATTTTAAACACATGGGTTAAATTTCTAAACACAAAAGTGTTTAATGCTAAACATTTAAACCCTCTAAACACCACTTGCCTTCCTTTCTCTAAAACACTGTTTTACAGGGTGCCAATGGAAATCTAACTGAATTAAAGAATGTCCTATGATAATAAACGCCCTTTTCGAAAAATTTCACCGCACCGGGGCGTTTATTGCAGACTCGGCCAATACGGTACTTATTTTCCTTTTCCTCTTTAATAATTATCCATATGAAAATGCACGTTTCTATTTCCCCTTAACCCTTCGACCCTGGAGGCAACTACAGTCGCCCAGATATTAATTTTTTTTAATTTGTTCAAAAAATGTCAAATTTAAGGCACTTTCATCGTTTGAATTATTATGGAATTGCTTTCAAGTATTCCAACAAGATTGGAGGTTTTGAGATGCCATACAAATGATCTATGATGTAAATTGTAACCTTATACAAAACAAACCATTCTCATTGCAGACGTTTACAATATACATAGAACACACTAAGTTTGGTTTTCATTAACACTATAGGGGTCGGTCCCGTATTGATTCTTGGAGGGTGTTAAATTAACCACCAGGGTGTGTCAATTTTAACACGGTTCATTGGTGGAATTTCACACAATCAGTGTCATGTCATACATTTTAACACCAAATGTTGTTATAGAACACTATCATGTGGTACAGTCCCTGAAATATGTAAATCTAACACCGATTGTGTTGCGGTCCTTTAAAAGGCTGACTCAGAGATTGCCCGATGAGGGCGCACTCAATTTTCAAACAAATCGTGTTTTTTTTTTTTTTGTTTTTTTTTGCATGTACACAAACGCTTGTCCATAGACTAATCATTGTGTGAATAACTAGCTCAATCAAAGTCCTTCTTATCTATCTCCATGTCTTTCTAATTCTTCATTTTCTCTCACGTTCCTTGGGGTCTTTATGCTGATGAAAAAGAAAAACACCACCCTATACAAACCCATCAGCCATGATGTGATATCACCACTTCAGACAGACATTGATACTTCATCACTGGTATTACCAACAACAATCTCACTGCCAACGCCAGCAAGACTAAACTCTTGGTCATTTCCACCAAGGAAAACCTTTTCCCAACGTCTGTCTCAGCATGATACCAGGTCATTGAAAGATTTTCCTCTGTCAAATTCCTGTTATTCACATGCTCGGAAAATTTATCCTGGAATGTGCATCGTGGACGATATCGCAAGAAAGCCATAAGAACCATAGGCATATAGCCATAGGTCTTTTTAACACGCCCCTTCCCTACCACACGCCGTTTTCTGTACCTTGCGTTGGTTCAACCAATCCTTTGCGTACGCAGTATCACTGGCATCCTTTAAACCATACGCTAACCAACAGGTTGGAATCTACTCAGCGATTTGCCTGCAGAGTCATTCCCAGTCCTGGAATCTCTCACATGAAGATCTCCTCCTTGCTTCCAATCTTGCCTCCTTATCTAAGCGTCGTGACGTTGCTGTCCTGTGCAATCTCTTCAAGATTTTAAACACCTTTGCTCTTTTCCATAATCCCTGCAAAGTCCGCACCCTAGACCACACTTCGAATCTCATGGCCTCTCTTTGATCCACCCTTCCGCAGGCTCTCGCTCTCCAAAAGGTCTTTTTATCCATTTGCTCCCACATTATGGACCTACCTGCCCGAGGATGTTGGAAAGTGCACCTTCCTAAAAGCCTTTAAAGCGCTGTTAGTCTCCACATCTTGTAGCTATAGGTCTTAGGTTTTGTGATTTTCTCCATTCGTCTAGGCCTTTATTTTTGCTTTTCCATACGCCATTCCCTTTTCGCTTTTGGTTTTAGGGCGCCTTTCTTATGTTTGGTGTTTTATGGGCATCCCCCTTTAATTAGTGCTATGTCACTATTGGGATTGTCCTGGCTATATAGCCAATTATTTATCAAATAAATAAAATAAAATAAAAAGAAAACACAAACTTTGTTTATAAAATTTCCGGATCCGGAACTTTTGTTATACATTGGTATCCTATGGAACTGTTATACTGTGAATTAAATGTTTACTGCATGGGAAACGGAAACCCGATTCCTCTCTAACTTGGAATCCGGGTGGGAAGAATTGAGCATTTTAACTATCTTTAGTTCTGGATGACAATATCTAATTTCTACTCAAAATAATTATATTTCGAAATCAGTGAGTCAGCCTTTAACACCTAAGTTTTTGCAGTGTACAATAGCAGGCCCGATAATGCCAGGATTGATTTTTAAGGGGGGGTTGGAAACTTCCAAAAAGGGGACCTCTTGGGGGACAAGATCTGCCCTTGTAGTGTCTACCAACTTCAAAAAAAATGTTCTTTTTATATTTTTTTTGATCACTTGTTAAACACATTGACCTATGTAAATTTGCCCGTATTAGGGATCGATGTTTATTGGCCCAGGGATTCCACATGTGGACCTGTCCTTGCAAGTGTACCTAACCTTAAAATGGTTCCTTTTTTCTTACATCCAATCTTTTTTGCATTGTTTGAAGAACAGTGCTGCGCGCGCGCCGGCATGGTAAATCTCACGAGACATAGAGCCACATGGCCCTACTAGACTTTGAACCGCATATGTAACATAACTTGTGCAGGTTTTTTTTGTTTTTTAAACACATATCAGATCACTAAATATACATGTATTACCACCCAATCTGACCTATACACCCAAATTAACCAATCCGGCGAGCAAACAACGTCCATTCATGTGCTATCTCCCAGACCTCCCAATCCCCAGCTGGAGATTGGTATGTTATGATTTATCAGAGACCTATACCTCACGTTAGACTCATTCATCGACTGATCCTCTGCTTCATAAGCTACATAGACTGCATAATACTTAGTGTATCGTTCCATCCCAAGCTTGCAATGAAAGATATCGGTATGTTTTTTCTTATAAAAACGCTTATAAATATATAATAGAATAGTACGCCGATAGACCTATGCAGCTGCAGTTTTATTAAGCTAAAAAAACCTCTATGAAATGACGCGAAATTGAGCCGACATGCTTTGGGGATGAGGATAATGATCTATAATTTTATCATTTAGGCCTATAAACTGTAGCGCGAACTTTTTAAAGTGACAGGAGGAGATTTTTGGATATGATTGCCTCTCGCATTGCACTGTATCGATTGTAGACCTCCCAAGAACGGTCCGAATGTTTATTGGACAAACAAGTACAAAGAAAACAGAAACCCTGTTTTAACTTGCCTGACTATCGTTTTTGTAAGGTCCCCCAAGAACAACCGTGCTTGACTTTCTGTCGTGCACGACAGAAAGTACTAAATCATCAGCGTAATCAAATAAAGCTGCGTATTCGGCTTATGAACTTCAGGTGTGATCTAATACATTGGAAAGCATTCCAAATATGCAAAAAAAACGCCGGGTTTTCGAAAAAATTGTGGGGCGCTTCTTTCTGGAAATCTCCTCATTCCTCTTTAACTTCAAAAGTAAAGCGTTCGTCCAATCTTTTTAGAAAAAAGTCCCAGAATATCTGAACATGAACAAGTCATTGGCGGGAATCTTTTTAAAAAATGTGAGGGATGACGCCTTCCCCCCCCGGGGGGGGGGGGAACTCACTGAAAGACCGACACCCTTTTTGAAACTGTCACCGAAAGACCCCTTTTTTACTATGAGTTGATGCCCCATTTGATCAAATGTCAATGAATGACCCCCTTATTTCTATTTCATGTTTCTCACGCAGCCTCTTGTTCACTGATGGAACTTCAGCATATGGTGCCCTCACTGAATGACCCCCTTTTCACAGAATGTGAGAGGCCGTGATTGACCCCCCCCCCCAGTTTTGCATCCTCCTCACCAAATGACCCCCCTTTCCCCTTAAAGTTCCTAAGCGAATGCCCCCTACTTTGAAAGTCCAATCAGCACATCCCCATCACTTTCAATATATGAGCCCCACTTAAGGCTCTTTTGTTTAGTTATTAGTGGAGCCTAATAAGAGCTTGCCATATCAAAAATCATATAAACAAAAATAATGTTATTACGGACAATTTACTAAAAATTTCTGGTCAGCAAAACTTTCCGGACTTCTGCATTTTTAAATTACGGATATATAAAATACGCACTGTTTTTCGTAATCTGAGCTGGTAGGCAAATTCCGTAAAAATATTATAAAAGTTCCGCAAATTGACAAAAGATTCTATTGTTTAACGAAAGTCTGTAACTTACTGAAAACGTATGGAAATTTCGCTGCAAGAAATTTCCGTAAATTTACAGAATATTTTAACAGTGGAACAAGAAATCGCGTAAAAGGGGTCGCTTTTTGCAACAAGCGATTGTACTTGCGTTACATTGTTTTTAGGGTGTCAAAAAACACAATTATGGGGGAAAAGGCGCCATTTTTGTTCTTAACCCAGAAAACCCTGAAAAACCCTGATATTAACAACAAAATGCATTATGCTTATGGTTAGGTAGGCATATAAGCCAAAAATGACAAAAATTCTTGTCTTAATATATGTAGCAACAACAGACCAAAATACTTGTTTTGGGAGTTTTAGTCGTGGGAAATACTTTTTAGGGGGCATTTGTAAGTCCAGTTCACCATTACCACCTCTTGATACAAGTGGGGCCCCAGGATAACTGGGATGACAAAGCCGTGGTTGCATTGGTGTTCTGGGGTTCAAGTTTTTCCGCGGATATACAATGACATGGGCTTCACAACAAACAATTTTTCACCAATCGAGGGACAAAAATAACTGACGCTTTTATTTGCCATTTATTCGTTGATCTCGCCTTTAGTCATTCTATTTCAAAACATTTCATAGGGCAAGTGCTTTTAATGATTTTCTTTTTAAGATCAAGAGAAGGGACTTCCCAGATTGCGCTTTCTGTAAGAAATTCCCTGAAACGATTACTCAGGTGTTTTGTGAATGTGAAATGGTATGAAACCAATTGGGGAGGAGATCGTCAACCACCATTGGATTAAACATGGACATGACTTTTCTATTTCAACATTTGACAAAATGTTTTGTGTGAGGAAGGTGATAATTCTTAACTCATCTCTTTTATGTGTTAGGATTATATTTTGTGAGAGATGTGATTTGTATATGTAAAACTACAAAAGAGAAAACTGAATATTATATAGCTAAAAGAAGGGTAAACTTATTCTCATTTTGTAACTGGAGAAGATTGATTTTAGGACTTTGAATGTGGCTTGCAGAGGCAACTTTTTTTTCATGATCTTAAACTGTGTTACTATTTTTGTATGTTTACTGTAATCTGTTGCTGTGCCTTGTGATCTATTATTGATTGGCTGTCTTCAATGAAGTAAAAAATCAATAACACTGAAGATTAAAAAAAGATATGCTTCATAAAATGATCCATGTTTAAAAAATTACCGCCCAGTATCAAATATCCAGTTCTTGCCAAAGTAAACCAGAATGCATGTTGCTTCTGGACTCAGTAGCGTAACAGGCGGGGGGGGGGGGTTTTTGATTCAAAAACACCTCTGTGCTTGAACCAAACATTTGAATGTAACATTATCCCGGGGGGCACTTGTATTCAAAGGTGGATATGATGCGTGTACAAGAAAACGGAGTAAAAGGGTATCTTTTTTAAAACAGGCGGTACATCGATTGGGGTGTCAAAACAGCAAAATATGGAAAAAAGGGTTCTGTTTTTTTCGTAACCCTGAAAGTGTGATGTGCGCGAGATCAAATTTTCAAAAATATGTAATTTAGAAGTAAAAGCAACATGAGCAAAGCCAGATAATAAGGGTAGATTATCAACACATGCATTGCTACGTGTTTAGGTGGCAAAAACTGACAAAAAGACTTGTATTATTGGTAGCAAGCAAAAAACAGACAAAAATGCTGGTAGGGTTTTTTTTTAGCGGTGGAATGGAAATAATGTTTAGGGTTGCATTTCGGAAGTCCATGGTTCACGCATCATATCCAACTTTGATACAACTGGCCCCCCGGGACAATTAATTTATTGGGATTAATACATAGACAACAGTACATTACCAAATGTCAATGGGCATGACAAAATAATAAATACAGAGTATTTTTTTGTTCTGTTTCAGTGCTGGGTTTTGGAAACTGAGCCGACAGTTATAAATTGGGCGCGGACTATAATTTTTTTCCAGAAAAGGTATCTTTTGCACTTTCGTGGTATTTCTGGTACGAGGTGTATTGAAAAAATACCCGCGTCATAAGAGAAGTACAACGCTCTCGTTTTTCTTCGATGTTGACATTTTTCAGACGATGGTTGGCAAAATCGAAGTTTTGAGGTCGGCTTTTGGTTTAACAAGCCGTAGATGCGAAATCCTGTTTGTCTAGTATAAAGCATTTTTTCTTATATACATTCCGAAATCGTTGGAGATGAACAATCAACTGGAATGTAAGGGTTGTTTTGAATTTTTTACGGACCAGGACCGGTTCGTATGGGGGTCAGTTTGGTTTTATAACGATTTATATAATTAAATAGCCCGTGTGAACAGGTAAAAGATGGTTTACATCCGGCTTTTGAAATTTTGTGGCTTGTTTTTTTTTTACTTCAAAGTGAAATTGGTTAGTGCGTACAATATTTGATCATAAATTTGGAAGAAAATATTTTTACCCCATTTTTAATGGAATGATTTCTACAGTGTGAGTTATTTATGATAGCTATGGGTATATCGCCACACTAATTGATTTGACCAGTATCTTCCGAACTTTCATATGAAATTAGTCCATGATTAACCTTTAGAACTGATCCTTAGCTGAAGAAAAAAGGGGTATTGTGACAGAGCAGATTTAAAGGATTTTGTTACAATTTTTTCACTCAGTCAGTTTTACAGTGACACATGGGGTGGGTTTCATGCACTGAATGTTCAATTGTTTTAAATGTCCATCAGTCACTAATATCGAGTGATGCCACCCCTGCATGAATCAGGCGTCAGACGTCTCGGTATTGTCCACAAGGTTGTTGACGATGTTAATGGGCAGAGCGCCCCACTCATTGGTCAGAACCTGAGCTAAATCATGTAGAGTTTGAAGATTTTCCCTGTTATTGCACTCTTAGAAATAAAGGTTCAACATCGAACCTTTTTTGTACGTATTTTCACCCCAAGCAGTGTAAGTTCTATAAAGAACTTAAAAAGTTCTATGAAGAACCTTCCCAAATTTAATAAGACTAGGAATTTTTTTGTATGCGGTCACATAGATTTAAAGGTGAAGCAACATTGAAAGGCGGTTGAAAAACCTTCGAGTCCAAAATAATTCATGGCACCAAATGTTTTTTTCTGTTATACCAAGAACCTGCGGCCGTCCTCAGTAGGGTGGCTTTATAACATCATTAAGGGTTTCTATAGTAAGGTTATAACAAAGAAATTATTTCTTGCATGGGCTACAGAACCTTTTTGAGTTCTATAAAGGAACCCGTTGAAGTTGGATTCGTTAGAGTTCTTTATAGAACCAAAAAAGGTTCTGTAGCCAAGAAAAGGGTTCTTGGTAGAACGTTAAAACTCTAAGAACCCTAAAACAAGCCACCCTTCAGGTTCTTGGTTAGAACAGGAAGAAATGATTTTATTTGGACACCAAAAATATTTAGAACCAAAGGTCATCACTACCTTTCACATTGCTTAACTTTTCAAAAATATATGGAAATGCAAACGAACATTCATAGGCCTATGTAAATTTTGAGGTTCTATTTTTTTTTTTTTCTTTTTTTAGAACTTACGGTTCATTTGTGACCAAGAATTGCTTAGGGTTGAAAATACAGGACAAAAGGGTTCTATGTCCATATTGACCTTTGTTTCTTCTAAGAGTGAGATGGCTCGGCCTAAAGCATCCAGGGCATGCACATAGGGTCATTATAATCAGGGGAGAAAGCAGGCCATGGTATCTTCTCCACCCCTTCTTGCATTTTCAAGAAATTGTTCTCACTATACAGGGGCCCTGGCAGAGGTGGCGTTGTCGTCTTGCAAACGAAAATGTTTGCATACACCCTTCATGTGGTGGGGCAGGCAGTGGTGTTCCAGAATGTCCAGGTCCACGGCGGGGTTTCATGTTTCCATTTGGCACCGCCAGGGACGTTTTCCCTCCATAATGATCCAGCCCATACCATTTGAGCCGCCACCAATTTGAGTCAATTCCTTAATACAGTCATCTCGGAGGTTCTCCCCCACGTATCGACGAACCCTTTGTCTTCCATCTTGATGGTCAAGGATGTGGC
The DNA here is from genome assembly GCA_023653785.1 of Ophioderma brevispina. NCBI lineage: Eukaryota > Metazoa > Echinodermata > Ophiuroidea > Amphilepidida > Ophiodermatidae > Ophioderma > Ophioderma brevispina. The sequence goes on from JAMKCH010006010.1 coordinate 47,526, forward strand.
CGGCTCTCTTCCAACATACACCATATCTCCATTGTCCGAGCTGTAATCTCTCTGTGTCCCTCCAGTAAAAGTCGAGCAACTCCGGGTGACGGTTATAGGTGTGGACCTTTGGTCATTCGTCTTGCTCGGGGTCGCCTGTTTACGTTTGAACATGTTAACGGGAACGTTGATTCCATTAGTGTCTTCTCCACAAACGAAGAAAGTCTCGTTGGCATTTTCACATTCTGGGCTCTACGGCATCAGATTAAGCATCGGCGATCATCTCATCTGATAGTCAATCGTGGTCGTCCTGGGGATTTTCGTGCCCTAGGGAACCTCGGTGTCCCTTTTTTGTTGGGCAAAGGGTAACAACACAAATCTGAAAAACGTGAGCTTGTTGGACACAGGCGTGGAGCAGTGAAAAGGACAGCAACTGGCCTTTTATAGCTCCAATAAAAGGCATTGTTATATTCAAAATTATGTGCATGGATTCAATTCACGTGGGTAGTGGGGACTCATAAGTTTTATAATTCACCTCATCTAATATATTACTGAGGCTTTCTAAATAGAAAACGTTTTAAGTTGGGTCTGAAAAATATATTCGGCAACTTATGAGCAACAGTGCAGCTATTTGAAAACATAATTAAATCATGACTCCATAGTTAGAGAAAAAATCCTTTTGGCATATTTCCTGGAGCAATCACATAATTATAAATTTTCCGGACATTCGCTGTCGCTATCCGATGAAGGGGGAGGTTAACCCGTCACCAGGGTGACATTTTCAAAAATGATTTTTCATTATATATCATATTTTTACAGGACGTCTAGATTTCAGTAAATTTGTGTTGTTTCACTATGGTTGCCATGGTAACAGAGAAAATCGCCTATAATTTGGCTAACACTGGGAAACACCCAACTCTGGGAACAAAGAAGCTGCTTAAACAGATATACATTCACCACCAAGATGATGATGTCCTCCAAGATAATCCAAGTGGCACATGCATTTGAATTATTTCATTTTCCCTCTCCGACGGTATTAGGAATAGGCCAAAACCCTAGGTGGGACGAACGTCATCATACGCGAATCGCAGTATAATTTTAAATATAGTTCATTCTTCATCCAATTAACGCAATCAGGCCAAAGTCTAATGATGGAAGCAATGCCGTAGAAATGCAGAACGAATTAGCTCTTTTCGCAGGCATTTTGACGGCAAAATTACAAATCACTGTTTTCCCTAGTTTTCTTACTGAAGCATTTCATCAGTTTTTATTTTCTTGTTGTTGAATGTCTTTGAAGCCTTCTATCATGTGGTGGTTTTCATCTAAAAAATCACTATTAGAATGGTTAATTAAGGTGGTCCCTAGGACGGACCCCCCTCCCTTAATGCACTACTGGAGTGTTCAACCCTTATGCAGTAAAAAGTTTAACGGTGTTTTAAAGGGAAATTTTTAAAATAGCTGATACAAAAGACATTTGGAAACTACAATTTCCTTTGTCCATTTTTATTATTTTGAGACAAGCATTTTTGCAAAATAGCCTCAGTGAAAGAAAAAAGAAAACGTGTCTGCAAAACAAAATAAAATGTGTGCAATTAAGGCCGACTCAGAGATTTTCTGAGGAGGGCGCCCTCATTTCCAAAAAAAATCATGTTTGTTTCAGGTAAATAAATTGATTGTCCAGATCTAATCACTGTTGAAATTGCTAAGCTTAAATCGAATTCCTTCATATAGTAAAACCACAACTTTGTTATAAAATTCCGTATCCGGAATTTTTGTTAGACACGTATCCTGGGACGTAATACTACAACTAAATGTTTACTGCATCAAAACGAAAAATCCGATTCATCTCAAATTTTCGGAATTCTGCATTTTAGGTTACTATCTTTATGTCTAGTTGACTATTTTTCATGATTAGCACAAAAAAATAATATTTCCGAAATCTCTGAGTCCAGACCTTTAACATTGAAAAAAAATCGGTAGGCGCACTCGGTCAGCAGCGATAGTGCATCTCATTTCAACGGAATTAAAGTGTTTATAATTTAGCGCAATGGTACTAGCTAGCGTTGTGGATTTAACTGACTGATATGAAGCCATTTATCGTATATGTTTTCTTTGCAAGAAAAATATGATCCCGGGAATGTGGAATAGGGTTATTTACAGTCAAGGGTTTTGAGTTATCTAAAGTCAATACTTTTATTTTAATCGTTTAAAACAGGTTCCCGGACAGAAAACGTGAACAAGGCGCCTTTGGACTTTTTTTCTGTCTCTCATTGTCCCAACATTAAAGGTGCAACGAGAGATTTGGGGCGCCATATATTGTGCATATGTAGTGATTTCATATAGATAAGACCCCCGATAGATTTCTTACCTTGTCTTTGGTTACAGAAAATGCCTTGAAAGTGATTTATATTAAAGCATTGCATATTGGATTTCCATGCTACATATATTGCCGCATAAGAGACAATGTAAACAGACCTGCTAATCTGGTGCTCGGCCCAAAGAACCTTGCATGTGACCTTGCGCAAGAGTCCACACAAAATATTTTGATGGTTTCTAGGCAAGATTGACCTACTGAAAAAAATCTCAATCTGATGATTCCACTTTGGCATCCTTGAGCATTTTGAGATAGGTAGGGTGTAAATTAACAGGGGTAAATTTGTGAAATGGCTTCATAATGGGTTAAAAGGTGTGTAGTCATGTTCATCTGGTCCTATGATATTAAAAAGGTCTTGTGGTTGCTAATCTGGAACATTTACTTTTAAGCACATCAAGTCTAAAATGGTTCAAGGTCATCCTGGGGTAAGCAATTTAGAATGCACAGATTCTTTTCAAAAGGCTCAAATTCTTCATTCTGTTGATATTAATGTCAAATATAGGTTACACACTTTGTTGGAAATTTGTGGTATAATAATGTGAAATAATGGAGAAGGTCCACAGGGTCTATGGGGTTAATCATTTTAGTCTCTGTTAGATACCTTAGCAATGATTGACATGAGGTAAATGTTTATTTTCTGTTTTAACATTCCATACGAACAATTTGAAAACAATTGAAACAAAATCGGTCGGATCGTTGTAACTATGTAATCCCCTGATGACCTTGAACAAATTTTTGGTCTGTAGTGTAAACACAAAAGGTTGCAGGTTTAGCAAACTATACCTTTTTTTAAACCTTAGTACAAGATAAACACTTCTATACATATTTCAATCCACATGAAACATTTACAAATTTTACCCCTGTTAAATTACCCCCTTCCCAATCTCACAATGCTCAATGATGCCAAAGTGGCATCTCCAGATTTGGAATCAGCAGGTCAATGTTGCCTAGAAACCATCAAAACAATTTGTGTGGACGCTTGCGCATGTATATGGTCGAGCACCGGACTATGCTTTCTTTGAGCTAAAAGTATATTTAAGTTAGGCCTAAAATGATTGTCACTCGACCTTGCATGACAGCGGCCTTCTTGCGCATGGTACCCATCACCATAGCGCTTTGCAGAGTGTACGTATAAAAGAGTTAGGGCACCGGCAAAACATTGCTCGTGTATCGCAATGTGATGACCTTTTCGTAGTTCTGGCATAGTCTTTACTGCACGTTACACATTAATTTTTAACATTGTTGAGAATAAATTGATCATAGTTAAAGAGTGTACTTTATCGAGTATTATTTATAATTAAGATACATACTGTGCATCTACAGCTTCCGTTTATAGAAGACATCACGAATTTTGATTCATCCCACTAAGAAACACATCTCTGGAATCCATCTCTACTCAAGCGCTGACGTAACCACATACCTAATGACGATACACAAACCACGACAAAAATAACCCCCATACGTGGTCCAAAAACACATTTACCGCGCCGCGACACAAAACGGCAAAATAATAACATCAATTAAGTTTTGTCTTATTTACACACAATCTCTCGACATCCTAATCACATTACGGCGACCATTTACGAGGGGCAAACCGTAGTGATTGAATGGGAGCGAGTGGTCACTAAACGGTTGATCAGTCTCGATAATGCAAAAATTCAAAAGAAAGAAATAGGGGGCGACCAAGGGAGAAGTGAGGAGTGGAATTAGTATGCCTCAAAGGTGGGTCATTACCACGTTAAGTCAATAGCTGTCGAGTTTTAGGCCCCCATGAAGCCATGTGAACATTACTGCAAAAAATTTATGCTGATGTGCAAGCCAAGGGGAACTCGCATTTGCCTCCCAAAGAACCACCAGTGTCGTATCTGCGGTCGGAGGATAAGGGCTACTCAACGGAGTTCATAGAAAAGGGAAATCAAGGGAAGCTCTCTGGGAAGAAAGGCGAGGTCCGGTACAATACTAGGGCGACGAGAGGCCAGGCAACATATAGATGGGATCTTGCTACATGTCCAAAGGGGTGGGTACACGGGTGAGGGGGGGTTCCCATTTAGTTGACGTTTTTTATTTAGGCATTACTTATGGTTGTTTTCAACCCAGCATCATGTCACCAAATTGGCCCTGTATTATTGCAAAATACCATTCATATCCAAAGACTCATTTTTTTTCGCAAATTTTGATATCCTTTAACCCACAAAGACCCTATACTTTTTAGAAAATGTTTGCAAAAATTTTCACCCAAGGACCCTCTTTAAAAAGAAAATTAGCAAATTGCCAAGATGGGAGTGCCCCCCCCCCGTGGATATTGCCGATAAGGATAAGAAGTGCGCAGAGCTAAGAGACAGTGGCATTCTGCAAGTCTACCCTTGCTCCTGGGGCCATTCTGCATGTCTTTTCCTCTGGCAGTGACGACACCGGCACCAGACTTCTTTGTCGGGGGGCGGGGGGTTGCCTTTTCGGGTTACCCAATTCACGTTTCACTATGCAGCCAAGCTGCTTCAAAATGTGCAAGTCAAGAGCTACTCATGATTTTTGTCCAAATTAGCAGCTATTAGCTATAATGGCCAGGAGAAAATTTACTGCCAATTGTGCAGCCAAAGAACTCCCACTCCCAAAGACCCCCTCAGTTACGTAGCTGGTGTCTGAAGAAAGGGTGCCACGACACGTGCACTTAGTGGGGGAAAATACGGGGGGCCTTGGAAGGAAAGTTTGGCAAAAATTCGGGAAATTTTGAGCAAAAGAGCCGGTTTGGACGCTACGGCAATGTTAAAAAAATTCCGTAAATTTACGGAAATTTCTGCAGCAGAATTCCAAACTTTTTAGGGTAAATTACGGATTTCTGTCAATTAACGGAACCTTTAAACAGTAATTTACAGAAATTGTCTCATTTATATGGAAAAAAAGTGTATTTAACAATTTTTCCGTATATTTAAAATTACGGAACAAAAAAAGTCCGAACTTTGCTGCCAGATTTTTTTTAATATTTCGTTAAAATTAACATTTTTATGTTTTGGTTTTTATTTTATTGTTTCTAAAACAGGATTTTCCGTAAATTTACGGAAAATCTTGTTTTCTAATTTACGGAAATTTTTAACAGGGGGTGCCCTCCAATCAGGACGAATTTATTTGACCGAGCTGATTTCCCCCTGACCAAGCGTTTGCGGAACAACAATGCTACTTTAGATGTAACTGGGCGAGGCCCTGGGCGCCATCCTTTAAGTGGATTGAAAAGAGGCCAAAATTATTTATTGGGCAATAATCGGCTGCAATGATTCAAACAACAAACTGTAATGAGATAATCATCATTATAGGTTTCTAATGTAAATATAGGCCTACTCTTGCTGAGGCAGGGCCTAACGCAGGATTGTTTTTTCTTTGGGGGGGGCAGCGAAAACGTGTATTTTTTGTAAAAGTGGATCAACCCGCCATGGTCCGATTATTTGAACATCTCATACCAACCAGTGACACAGCCAAACTCAGCACGAAACACCTCCGACTCCAAACAAACCCCTCTACCGCGCATCCCGCACCACCAAGACTTCATCCTACACCAGCTCCCCCCCGCCTCCCCCCCCACCTTTGATAGGTTACGCACCCCCAACGGTTGAGGTTACGGACCACTAACCCACTACTTCCCAACACTCCACACGCCCCCCACAAATGGCACCACAGCAGCGTACAACCGCCCCTATACTAGAGACAGAACCTAGAGGACATTCTACGACCCCCCCCACGATTCCCATACCCCTATCTCACGTACCTTCCCCATACGTGGGCTTATCTGCATCAACCATATTACCCCCCCCCTCAAACAAAGACACCCAAATAACCCATTCCCTCCCTCAAATCCACCATGCGCCCTTCCCCGGCCAACCCAAGATACCAACCCACCCAAGGGAGAACGACGGTGCAAACTTTATCAAACCCACATCCGTGAAACAAAGATCGGACCCCTTGTCTTTCTCACCTCCCGTTGCGAAAAAACTAACGCGCGTGGAAGAACTCCCGCGAGACAAGAGAGGACAAGTGGACCACCAACTTCAAGACCCTCACCCCAAAGAGGGGCCGAAGTGTGGGGACACGGCAAATAATCACCTCAAACAAAAAAAATAAAGAGGGAACCTCAATGACAGATTCGTTCTCCACGACTTCCGTCCATACCAACCAAACCAAACTTGAGACCACGGCAACATCGATTGATGTCATTTACTCTCTTAAACCCAAGATTGAAAATCAATATTAAAAATTTGGAGAAGGAAAGAAGGCCGGATCAAGAAGGGATGAAGTACGAACAATAAGGGCGGTGAATGAACACAACGAGTGGTCTTGTAAACAACTTTGCAGTCATCTTGCAAAAATCAAGAACATAGGGTAAGCACATAGAAGTGACACCCCCGCCAGAGGTACGACCGACAACCCCAACCGTAAAACGGCGACTAGGGAACCCGCCCACTCGGGAGAGAGGGGGGGAAAAAGGAGGCCGGGGAGGGAGAGAGAGGGGATTGTGGAGTATGGATAGGATAATGGGGAAGCGCGAAAGTACAAAGATGACCAGATGAAACTCCCTTTTTACATAATACATGAGCTGTTATTGGTAGATGATAGCAAAGGAGAGATACGAGAAGGACACGGTTTTAGATTGTCAGCTCCATCAAGATTTTCGAACGCTCGGTCGTGATGGGAAAGAAATTACGATCCTGTAATTTTCTTAATCATTTACAGTATTTTGCTGTTAAAATTGCACTGTAATATTACCAGTGTGTCTGAGAGTAACCACATTATGGACTAAAAAATTGCGCAATTTTATAAAAAAAAATCAAAACCTCCGCATCAGCCCAAGACTCCCCATGGAAAACAAAGCCACCCCCTAAGGGGGGCGTCACATGAAGCAGGGAAAAAAGCTAGGAACTGAACAAAGCGCAAGGAAGCGCACAAAAGAAAAAAGAAGATGGCCAGTGACGTGATCAATGCCGGACTGGGCTTAGCGTGGTTTCGTTTTTCTGTTAGGGTCTTTATTTTGTGATATTTTGAGTTTTAAAATGACCAATGAAAGAGCGGCCTTCCAATATCCCTAGACCAGTTAACATCTTACGTCACTAGTTTGTTGCCTGCGAATCCATTCCTGCGAATCGGTAGGGATACAATAGCCGAGTGTGTAACAATCAGGCAGACCTATGTCAAGATACCAGGCACACGCCATAATAACCATGTGTACAAACACTTGATTGTTAAATGGTCTGTACCGACTACATGAACCGGTATAATGACAGATAGGATGTCTAAAATTATCAATTTGTTTTTGGCTTCACGGACTTCAGCATGTTTTTTATCAAGGACTTTTTATGTCAAATATTGACACAAAGAAATTGGAATTGCGTAAACACAGTTAATCGTAAAGTGTTTGCGACAATATTTGCTGTAGTAATAGTGTATACCAGTACCACCTGTTCGGACTTAGACTGGTACCATGCCAATCATAGCGCTTTGCAGATAGTTTGAACCTCGATGGTTATAAACGTGCAAAAGAGTTAGAGGGCACAAGCGAATATCAGCGAGGTCAAAATTACCAGAACACGAAAAGAGTCTACAACGAAAAGGTCACGTTATTGCGTCAAAAAATACGTGACATAGCATTTTGAACATTTAATGAATTAAATACATTAGTATAAAAATAACTTTAATATTTTTAGTAGGTCTCCATGTGGTTCGTTTTTTATTCACCAAGACATAAAGTATTTTAAATACAAATTATAAAGAGCAAACTCACGGAGCAGCAAGTCATATTTAAGCCACGAACATGAATAATAACTACGTACCCGGGACGAAAGTATCCACCCCATTTTCAATTAAATTTACGTATTTACTCTTTCTCCCCACCGGAATTCAATACGCATTAACTACTGTTTACAACGAATTTTTGGCCCAATTTCAATAAAATTTATCATTTCAGCAGTTTGAACAATGTTGAATACAGAAACCCGAGCAATCGCAAGCCCGATGGGAAGGGGGTCACATGATCAGCGGTATACACGTTCCAAACCTGGCGGTCAACATGGCGCCCCCGCCCGCGGTTCAACATGGCAGCCTCCAGGGGAAAAACACATGGCGACGTTCGATCTGATAGTATAGATGATAGATCGACTAGCGGTTGCCCGCGATTCGCGCGGGCAATGAATGGAAAGGAAATTACCCCCCCTTTATACAAAAGACATGTAAAATACAAAAATAATACATTGAATAATTAATTACAAAATCATAAGGGACAAATATAACAGAACTTCACTCTAGAAAAGGAGGATTGAAAAGTATTTTGTCATGAAAAACCTACACCTTAATCAGTCGGGAGGCGGCTGTTCCAAGTTGTACTCCCTCTAAAAATAAGTGTACGCTTGCCTGCTATTATGGTAAAGATGGAATTACAAGAGGTTGGAGATTGACTACGGGTATTCTTGGAGAACATCAGAAATATACATAAAACTGAGATGAAAAGATAAGATGGGGCCATAAATTTAAGACATTTGAAAACAACAAAGAGCTGATTTTGCCATCTTTTGTCCAGTTTATCCCAGTTTGATACGTAGTCATCAAGTCATAATTGAGGTTCTAATATCAGCAGATAAAAGGAAACCGAGCAAGCTTGTTTTGCAGAATAAGAGAGTTCGAATATTCAATTTTGCAGTTAGACCAAAATGAAGTGCATAGTCAAAATATGGAAAAAAAAAAAACTAAAGAATGGCTAACAATAGGGTGTTTGAAGGAAGATAAAACTTAACTATACGAATAACACCAATTGCGTTTTGAAATAATGATGATATATATCAACTGCTCCACACCAAGATAAAAGTGGGTCACAAGACAAACACCCAAGTACTTGAAGTGTCAACTCTTTATATCTGCATTCATACATCAGATTATAATATCACTAAATTATTAACGAAATTTTTGTTCCAAAGATCATGATTGGTTTTCGTTATGTTCAAAGTCAGGTGGTGTTTTCAAACCAAATGTGCAATATTAGACAAATTATCATTTCATATCCAACTGAAGAGTTGTGGGGTCTGATGCAGAAAAAGATTAGGTAGTGTCATCAGCATACATAACGCAACTTACAAAATGATACTATCAGGAAGAGATTTAATAAATATAAATAATAAGGGCCCTAAAATTGATCCCTGTGGAATTCCAAATCAATTATTTTTAATATCGATTAAAGTAGAATTTATACACACTGCTTGTGTTCTACCACAATGATATGAAGAAAATCAATGAAAGGAATTACCATGCTACCAAACCTTCGAAGTTTAAGCAAGTAGAAGATTATTTATTGACAGATCAAAGGCTTTTTGAGGTCAGGAATAGTGCAACGGTAGCTTTGCCTTGATTCATGTCGTTGAAAGTGATCAGAAAACATCAAGAAGAGTTGTTGTTGTAGAATGATGTTTTCTAAAACCCAGATGGCATGAAATTAAGAGACCATTAACAGTTAAACCGTACAATTGATTCTGACACTACGGTCAATAATTTTGGAAATAATGGAAGCACAGATATAGGCCTATAATTATTAAACATCACTCTTGTCACACATCCTTGAAGATGGAGTGCTTTGCTGTTCCATGCAGTGAAATGTTGATGTGAGAAGAGAAAGATTACAAATAAATGCCAATGAGTTACAAACAATTGGAGCAGCAACAGTTTCAAAAGCTTAATGTTTAAATTATCAAGGCCTGTACTGTATGTGACTTATTATTATCATTACCTATTTCAGTTAATACAATTCAGGAGTAACATATCAAACTTCAAATGAGAAGTGGTAGTTTCAAGAGTTAAATTGTTGATGTGATTATTAAACTACTAGCAAGAATTTTGCCAATTGAAGTGAAAAAATCATTAAATGATCATCTGTTTCTTTATCATATTTGTAGTCCATTGTTAGATCTTAACTGACTGAGAGAAGAATTAATAGTGGGAATGAGCTTTTTAATGGTATCCCGTAATTGTTTAGAGTTATTAACATTATCATTGATAGCGTTATCACCCCAGATATGTCTTTTTCAAATACGTAATTCATGTTTTTACTTGTTCCTTAAAGTTTGGCGACTTTACAGTCATCAAGGATCATTAGTTTTGTGAGCCTTTTATAGTAGTAGGTCCCTTCCTAGTTAGTTGATTGAAATCTTTATTAATCCATTCAGGACGTTGAGAACCTTTAACTAGTTATCTTTAATAGGTGCGTGAATAGGGCACACACATGTTAAATAAAATTGCCACCAAAACTAAGTGCATCATTTACATCACTACAATTAATACAAGATCCCAATCCAGCTCTTAAGGGAATTAATTAAACTTATGCTCATAAAATTCTTAAAGGGACCGATATTTGATTACTGAAGGTGGTACTTTACTTTCTTGTTTTACGAAGTAGGTAAATCAGTGGTGATCACTCAGGTCCAAGATGTGAACAACTGATGAGAAATACGATCAGGATAGAAAAAAAAAGCACAGATCGATTTTTAGTTTTAGATTTTCAAGTGATTCTCGTAAAAATCATTAATAATTCTGCATATATATGCCTAGCAATATTATGATTTCCTAAAATTACAAGGGCTTGTTTATATCAGTATTTAAATCACCAAGGATTTATAACATCCATCATACCACATTTAGTAATTCTTGGCATACAGAGGCGATTCTATTCAAGTATGGCTTTTTGTGAGTCGAGGTAGTTGTTAGTTCTGTTAAACGTAGTGCCAATTTTGGGATAGGCTTTGTGTGAGGCAAATTAAGCTCAATCACAGTTAGCCTCAAAAACAATATTTCATCATCAAAATCATGATAGTTTGTATTTGTTTATAAGAAATCCCATTTTTCAGGTAAACCACAAAACCACCAGTGTTCATATGTTTTCTATCAAGCCTACACATATATACCCATCAATTTGTTATAAAGTATCATTAACCTTTCATTTAACCCGTTGTTTCAGAATACCAAAATATATCAATATCATTATGGTAAAGAACAATTCCACATGGTCTAATTTATTACGAGGCTATGAATATTAAGATGAGCAAATCTTAAACCTTTCCCAAACAAAACAATTGTGGTCAATAATTATCGCCCAAATGGAAGTTCAGTTAAAGGCAAAGCACGGGTAAAACATTGATTGGCCACCACCATGAATTGACCTGCTGACACATCATTCATATTAAACACATTGCTCATGGAAATCTAGAGTACAATTAACACATTGATACAAATTTTTACAAAGGACGAATTTTATGCAACATGAGCCACAAAAAACATTACTGACTTGATAAGGAAAATGGTGATTTGAATAATAAACCATTTGTTTTTACATTAGAGTAGGTTAGCAGGAATAGTTGTATTTGAGCACAACTATTGTATTTGCCTTACTCGCAGAAGAGCAGGACTAAAATATAGTATATCTCAGGAGTTCCAGTTTGGTTGGATGCAAAATCCTTGTTTTGAGATGAGATGTGTGATTCTTAAGCCCTTGCCAAGAAAACAGTTAAGATCAATAAATGGTGTGTCATCACCAGAAGAAGCTCATGAGGAAAGTCCTATAAGAAACAAGGAATACACCAGTATTGTTAGAATTATTAATCATAGTTACACAATTAACATTGAAAGGATAAAGAACACGGGTGCACGACACTGTATGTTGGGGGTTTTGGTTTAAGTTTGCCCGTTACAAGATACCCACTACATGTATATCTTAGCTTTTCAACTGAAAAGGGTAAATGACAGGACTGGTATAGTAATCGAGTACGAATACTCGTACTCATACTCGAGTACGAGTACATTTTCTCGTATCATACTCGTACTCAGGCTGGGGTACTCGTACTATATGTACTCAGGCTAAGTACCATACTCATACTCGTACTCGGGATTAAAAAGGTTTGAGTTACTCATTGACTCGTACTCGTACTAAGGACCAAATACTCATACTCGTACTCGTACTCAGGGTCAAGTTACTCGTACTCATTTACTCGTACTCGGGGAAAAGTACTCACACTACAACAAAACTAAGTGAGGCATGCATTTATTGCTTGAAAAGGGAAATTAACAAAAATCAACATATACAGTGAGTGATATTTAACAAAATTGTGATTTTCACTCAATTTGTTGTCAAAATTCTTTACTTTTATGTTCAGTTACATCTCAATATTTAAAACTTGTTTTTGGTTGACTATAGCATCAAATATTTCAAAATAATGACACAAGGTGATATTATACATGTTATACCCCATGCTATTCATGACAATTTATAGAAAAAGCCCATTTATCCAACCAAGTTTGTTTCATTTGCAATGGAAGTTGTAGCTTAAACCTACTGTGGAGATGGTTAGTAGGTCAAAGTTGATAAACTGCACTTGCTTCTTTAACCAGAAAGAACGAACACATGAGTTAGGTTTTAATGCATAATTCCTATCAAAAGACATGAAGCTTTCAAAGGCTGTGTTGTTTGAATACTTGTGGCTCTAATTTGGAATACATGTTTTAAATTTTGAAGAAAGTCTGGCCAAATTAATTCTGTGCCAAAGTCATCACCAATTGAAACAACAAATCCCAAATCTGAACGCAAACCTTAGAAATAGATATATATCTATAGATATATTCAAATTACATTCATGGTCCCTATCATAGCATGTTGCATATTACCTCATATTCAAATTGTGTTGGTTCAAAAGCTAAAGCATTTGCATTTAAAAGGGGTGGGATATTATACATGGTGTTTTAAATGCCAATGCAGAAAATGTTGCGGGATAGGGTATGAGGACCATGGCTACAGGATGGGTACGAGACCATGCCATGATGGCTAAGAATATAGGTATGGGTATGCGACTGTGGGTATATGGGTCCAGCATGTGAGCACATCAGGGATGGATATTGAGTTGACTGCTACGAGACCAGGGGTACAGGGAAACATTTTATTACCCGAGTTGGGTACTTACATGTATGTACACATATGCAGCTTTAGTGAGTAAGATTGACTGTTGCATTTGACAGTTTATCGTCCATGATCCTGATGGGCCAACTGCCAATCCAGCATATTCCATGGAAACAACTGAACTTGTTTTGTCTAAAGAAAATAACTACCAAATTTCGAGCAAATTACACAGGTTCAATGTTATACATCATTCTCAGTCTTGGTGGAGGGAGTACACCATCATATTGTTATTACCATCGTCATTTTCATCATGTCATCTTCTCATTCAAACATATTACAAAGGCTGTAATTTTGCAAAGTAATCATACTCATACTCGTACTCAGGAAAAAGTACTCGTACTCATCCTCGTACTCAGACACAAGTACTCGTACTCCTACTCGTACTCAGCACAAGTACTCGTGACTAATACTTCAGTACATAGGGTTTTTAAAAATTCTGCTTTACTCATACTCGTACTCGTACTCAAGCCCAAGTACTCATACTCACACTCGTACTCGTGGTCAAGTACTCGTACTCATACTCGTACTCAGAAAAAGTACTCATACTAAACGTCTGGTAAATGAGATAAATTGTTAAGATTTTCAAACATTACAATTTGGAATCAAGTGTACATTATTGGTGATACTATCCTTACGTATACATGATTTTTATCACAGGATCCCTTAAAAAAGAAATGAAGTTCAGGGCAAGTGGTTTAATACCAGTTCTGTTCAGATGAAGTCCATCACGCGCTATATGGGCCATCTATTGTTACTATATATGTTGTAGTCCAAACTGAAAGGAGTCCAACCACTGTTGAAAGTACGGCATTTAAATTCCTTAACATCCAAAGCTGTCCCTTTACCAGAGTGAATATTCTTCGCCGTCAGGGACGAAACAGCAATTTAAATATTGGGGGCAGTCTGAGTATAATGTGACAAAGTTCACAAAAAATGTTTAACACACTCATCTGGGAAGCATGGCTCAGTTTTCAGTTTCAGTTTTATTTGGAATTCACTTTTAAACAGTGCACCCATAATCACCGATGCGTGCACAAACATACAAAGAATAAAAAAAACACAAATTGTGCAAATTTACACACGTAACAAAATAAATCAAGCATTAAATAAAAAAAACAAAAAACAAAAAACAAACAAAATGTGACAAATGCAAAACCAGAAAATCTTGTGCGATCAATAATGAGAGACAAAATTATTAAGGAAAAACAATATTGGTAATTATTGATCACGCCCCACAAAAAACAAAAAACAAAAAGATATATTGGCTGTAAAAACACCTCAACACGCAACACTCTCGAGTCTACACACAGAATACATTATGGCAACAAGAAATGAAGTAAATGTAGCAAAAATAATAAGCTATACAAGTATGCAGAATCTGTGGCTAATTTTAGCCTGGAAATTTGAGATTATAGCATGACGGATCTCAAATAAACACGGTGTTTCCAGGCACGATAGATATCATTTTACAATTACTATCAAAAATTTTACCAAGGAGACCGTCAATACAAACATGTTTTCTAACACCGGAAGTATTTAAACGTTCATTATTTCCAAAATAAAACCAACGTCCCAGAATTTAGGAGGACAATTATGAGACACAGATCATTCTAAGATTGGTAAATCCTCCTCTCTGAATTTTTGCAAGTGCATCACAAGTAAAAATAAAATGATTGGTATCCTCAATACTATTTTTACAGAGTTTAAATATTGAATTCAGCGGAACCAGACTAATGTTGGTAATCAAGTTTGTAAAGGGTTCGGGCGCAATTTGAAAACTTGAGTGGCTGAGATAAAACATTGTGGAATCGAGGAGAATTGCCTCCATCATTGGTGTGTTTTGTACTTGCAAGTAGGTGGAAGGTTTTCTTTTTAAGTGGATCTCTCATAACCATCCTTATCTGAAGATCTTTATGTATATTGACAAAGGAGTTGAACCCCTTTTTTGTTTAAATGGTTGATCGATTTTGAAGACATGATCTAAACCACAGAAAACCAATTTATTATGAACATGATCCAACCATTCCATGCGATTTTCTCGTTTGTTTGTATATGAGGAAGAGATTTGTGATGAGTAAGATTTAAGTTTTGGGATACCTATCGTCATCCATATTAATAAGGCGATTTGAAATAGTAATTCTGTGATTAGATTGAATTGTGCAATTGAAGTCCCACCCTAAATCACCGTTATAGGTTCTTTTGCAGTGTTTCTGTTGGCCTTAAAATCGTTCTTGCCATTTCTGTAATTGAAGGCCCTCAATTATATCATTGTCAGATTACGCCAAAACCCAAACGAACATGCATAATTAAATTGTGGAAGCGCCAAAACAAGTTTCAGAGAAGATCAACCGTAGTAAAAACACGGTTTTTTAAAATCCATCCTGGTTATAATAACAGATTGATATATGCAATTAATCTGTTTGCCTTTTCTGATAACATCATAATATGCCGTGAATCAGATAGGCTTCTATAAAAGTGAGTGAACACCCAAAGTACTTATACTCTTTAGTTTCTTTATGAAGATATCGCCGAGTTCCACTGTTTCTATCAACCCTTTTCCCTACAATAAGAATTAGATGGTTGTAATTAAAATTGTTGAGTTTGGAAATTATTTGAGAAGTCGCTTGCAACAGATAACAAATTATTTAAGTCAGCTCGTTTTTCACAATAAGTTACAACGTCATCTGCCGCAACAGGAATAGGCAACAAAGTGATTATTACCAATACGGGCCCCAAACTCTTTTTGACATTGATCATACGGGCGAGCTCGTTTATATATAAATACAAAAACAAACGGGTTGTGAAAGCCCCCAGCCTTGTTTTAGGCCTTCTTCAATATCGAACTATCGTTTGAATTCACCAAAGCGAAACCAGTTATGAACAATTAGATAATGTTTTTAATTATGTGAAGATGTTACCTATGATACAATTCCCACGCATAAGAGAAGATGGTACGCCAAACGCTTGTCGAATTGCCTTTTTTTAAATCAAGGAAGGCCAAATAGGTAGATTTCCCTTCAGATGATGCTTTTGAGTGAGAAAATATGATCTTTATCCTCGTCATCGGGACGGAAACCCCCTTGAATTTCGGAGAGAAGAGAATGTTATTGTTTCTAAAAAGTTGTGATCTTTTTAGTAATCGCCTTAGTGTAAATCTTAGCAACACACGATTTTAAGGTAATACCCGGTTAATATTCAAGTCAGATTTTATCACCTTTTTTGTGAATGGAATTATAACAACTTTGCCACATTCGTCAGGATCGACGGATTCAATTTTCAACGAAGATTTTAAGATTTTGAACAGAGAATTGTGAACTGGCATTACCACCGTTTTTTTTAATTAGGTCATCGTGATTTGATTGGTTCTAAGCGGAGATTTGTTGTTTTTAGACTGTGAGATAGCCTCAATTATGTCGTCTAGACTGAGATCGATTTCATCCAGAATAGTTTTAGTATGTATCGGCAACCTTGAAGCTAATTCATTCTTTTTTCTAGGTCATTTACCTGCGATTAGTATAACAATCTCACTTTCAAGTTGATCGACATCTTACCAAGTGTATTCCATATTGGTAGACACACTCTTAAGTACTTGTTTGTTGGTAGTTTTAACACCAGTCTCCGGGAGTTGCAAGATGCTAGTGTTGTCCTTTTGTGTCGGCCCTCTAATATTGACCAGCAACTGTACAAGCATTACCACCTTTGAAATTATTTCAAGGCATTATCAACCTTTCTTCATCCCCTCTTTCACGGAATATCAATGTCAACGAGATCTTTGTTTGATCTGTATTCTCCCAAAGACTATCAGATGGGTCCGTCTTGATCTCCCGATTTCATGTATTGACGATATAAGTTGAATTTGACGCCGCCCTTTGTTGAATAGCTTGATCGATCTCTGAATCATACCACGGTTTCGAGTTGCCATTGTATGATTTAACCACTATTGGATCTGAAGCTGCTTGTAAAAGGCGGCTTTTCCAGTTAACAAATAAGATTCGCAGTCAAGTGTATCATCAATATCGAAATCCCGGAAAGCCTTTTCATTACAAACTTGGAAAGTAAGCATAATTCATGGTTAGGGTTAATATCCCAATAAACATTCTTTGTTTGGGATGTTTTAGTTGTGGGGAGATTGTTAACCTTAATTTTGAGAAAAAATTAGTTTATCACTAGTATTGTGAAGTCGATCATCATCAAACAATATTACTACTAACCATATCAAGAACTGTATCTGAAACGAGAATATAATCGAGGATTGATTGGAATTATTTCTAAACACGTGAAAACGGCCCGAACAGAGTTTAGTGCCAATTTAGGATTGTAAGATCGCTGTCATCGTGTAATAAAATAGGAGCTGAACCGTAGTATTAATCGACTGTATCCCGTTTTTAATATGGTGGCCAATTACCATTTAAAAATCCCACCAAGACTGATTATTTTCGCATCTGTCTAACTCTTTAATTGGAAAATTCGAGAGAATTTGGTTGTGAAGTTCTTCAGTAAGACTTATATTTGTACCTTCGACTGGGAAAGGAAATAGGCAAACGGCACAGTAGAAATCATACATTAAGGCGCGCTTTGATCCACAATCTCTCGAAATTAATCTGAATTCGAATTCCATAGTTATCATGTACTAATAATCCTTCCTAACTAGAAAGGCCAACACACCCCCCGACCTTGTTTGGGGCCCTTTACACGATTGTGCCAAATTTCCTCATTTTAAACCTTTGATTGAGATACTTCATTTTCCTCAAAGGAAGGATGCGGCAAGTCCAAAACTTCTAAGGGTTATTTCAAAACAGATTATCAATTTCATACTTTTTACTTTTATAACACGAATATTATTAAAGGACACAGTAACGCAATGCTAAATTTGCGATTTTTCTACCATTTCTCCCCCTACGTCTACGACCCTATTTATGCCTTTCAGCAAATATGACCTATATCATGATTGATGTCAATAACAGGATGAAATTTGAAATATGTCAAACTAAGAGAGGTACAACAACTTTTAACATGATTAATTATCGACAGTAACATTGTGATAAACGTTATCATTATTAAACATATCTTTGTTAAAGAGATCAGAATTGTTAACTATTTCATCGAACATAGTTCATCAATCAAAACAGCAAATTTGTTAAACTGTTCCAAAAGAGTTCTTGTTTGCGGTAAGTTTCCCTTTGGCGCTGTTTGACTTGGCCTCTCCTCAGTTACAGAAGTATGTGAAAGAGGTCCATATTGTCCACATTGTAGCATTTCTACAGGTTGAATTATAGCGAAATGACCGGGGAAGGTATGGCTGAGGCTACGCAATGAAGCATCCAGTATTATGCCATGGTTACTCAAAAGCGTTGCTGCTGTGAACTGTTATCCTGGCGAGGGACCACGACGACGAAGGCTACCTTGATTCACTTACTAGCTGAGTTGCGGTTGTGAAAATGGCGGGTATGTTTCCATTCGGATTTTGCCGTCGGTTCTGCCGTTGCACTCTTTTTAGCGGATTCTTTCTTGATTATGGGGAAGGCGTTTGTTGAGGTTTCACCAGCTGCTGAACTGTTCGCGATGTGGAGTTTGTCATGATTTAGGGTACTCGTGTCAGGTTTATCATATCAGTTTGAAGTTCGCTATTATCCACGAAGCGATGCATCCCTTGTTGGTGGCTGTGGTATGGAGCTGTCGGTTAAAAAGTTTAAAACACGCTTCTGATTCTCCTCTTTGTCAGCTCTGGGCAAACCGACGATACCCCTTTAGCGTGTTTAGGAGCAAGCTGTTAAGGTCACCCGCGACAATTAAGTGGACAAAGTTTCAGACCGGTATTTACGAGTTTGCAGTGGGCCAATTGTTCGTGCCAACTTGTAGGATTATTGCTCCAAATTTGTCAAACTGCAATTCTTTGATTCCTTCATCAATTGTTGTACCTTTGCGCCTCTCAGACATTGACAGATGTGTTATGTAGACCTTTCGGTTCAATGTCTATTATCAAACTGTCTCCAATCATCAGCGTTCGGGTACTTCTGTTGTCGTCGATTCTACGGGTTTCTGGTGCTAGATCCTTTACGAGGAACATGTTGTTACTTTGTGGTTTAACTGCTTTGAGTCTGTGTACTTTGCTTTAATAGTCTAATTTGGTCCTGCAGCGATTATGTCTCTTGCTTAGTGACACTGTTAGTAATCTGTTGCCTTTGGATGGTATTCTCGGGTCACGAATTAGCTCCTCTTGTTGAACAGATTCTGTGAGCTTTGTAGTTTTTTGTTTTCAACCTTTGCAAGGGGGGGCAAAACAAAGCGTCGGGTTCCTGTGTTATGCAAACACAACTGTAGTGATATGAGGTAGAACACAGAGAGCATCTTGTGTCTTCCTTGGTCTTTTGGCAGGGAAGGAACAAGTATCCAAACAGTTATCTTCGTTAGCTTGCCCCGTAGCAAACAAAGTGTTGGTGAAAGCAAGTCCTGGAGCATGTTTCTCGCGGGGGGTCAGATGAACTTACTGCGGGTTTTTTCCCTTCTTCCAGTTTGTATTCTTTTTTCGGTAATCTTCACACATATTACATAAGTTCCAATCGCACTGACAGATTTTTACGCCGTCTTCGTCTGACAATTGCAAGACTTGAAGTTTGATAATGCATAAAACCACAAAAGTTAGAGCTGGAAGTCCGATAATCCAATCAACCAAAAGTTAGAGGCGTGATTGAAAAGTCCGATAAAATTCGTGTTCCGGGCTGATGACACGGGAGCTCGTGAGCGGCACGTCTGCACACGACGACGATGTGGTCAACGTTGTTGACCAACATTGTTAGTGCCCATGAACTATAACACAGATGGATTTTCTTCTGCAATGAAAATGGTGCAAGTTTTGCAAAGTTTCCAAGGTGATGCCAGGATACACCTATTAACTACTCTGAGTGTCGCGATAAGGTCTCCTACAGATGTTTCGGGATGAGTCTCCAATATTAAAACAGTCCGGCTTTCTTTGGGTTATTAGCAGGCTGTGTAGTTGTTGATGACAAAGAGGTCTATTGGTTCTGGTTCAGTGGTGTGTCTGAGTTTTCTAGGCTTGGGACAGGCCCTTGGTTTAGCGACAAGTTTAGGGACAGTGGTGTCTGGCTATGGTTCTGGTTGTGTCCATCATTAACATTTTCAATGTGTAGAGCGGACAAAGTAGTTGCTGGTTGGAATTAGTAGCAACATGGTGAGTGGAATCGTCAGCATCATATGGACAGGGGATTGTATCAGTAGCAAACTGCGATGAATAGTTGTAGTATTAGTTGGGCAGGGGGTGTAGGAGGAGTTTCTGGATCTGTTTGTGTTTCAGCGTTGTTGATTCGCACTGGAAGACATTGTAGGGCTTTGAGAAGCCAAATATTCGGGATTTTGACATGAAAGAGGTTTTAATTCTAAAAAATCTGTGATTATGGTGAATATTCGGACTCAGGATAGTATCAGGTATTTATAGAATTAGTTCGAGGGCCAAATAGAGGGGGACGGATGGTGGGGATAGGCTGCGGGTAAAAAAATTCCCGCAGCGATTCATTGTACGGTAATCAAATACTAAAGCATTGTGAATATTTTTTTTTTTTTTTTTTTTTTTTTTTTTTTTTTTTTTTTTACTGTTTCCAGACCTCGCGCTGCGCGCTCGAGTTCTGGTTCTGAACGGACTAGTTTTAGCAAGCCGGGGAAAAACCCCCCCCCCTCGGAGGACGAGGTGTTAATTACATTGGTAATTTTTTTGGGGGGGCAGGCCCTGCTATTCGGGGCCGGAGTTAGCTAATAGTCATAGCACCTTGTGCAAGTAGCGCGCAGTTGGGTTGCGGTTGAGGGGGGTTTAGTTGCGCAGAACCTTTTGCAATTTATTTTCGCTTCAAAACACATTTTCCATGCAAAATTTGATTTAAAAAAATTAAAATTTGAATGGGTTCACCTTTGTGCGAGATCAGTGTGCTTGTAGGGGGAGTAGCGTGGTGTTTGAGGCGAAAGTGAGATACGGATTCTGAGATTCTGAGTGTAGTGTGTGTGTGTGTGTGTGAGAGAGAGATGAGCGGGTGTGGTGTGAAGTTGATGGCTAGGATGACTGATCAGCACTGAAAAGAAAGGGTTGACCCAGCATACATTTCAATCTCTTACGTGACCTTTACAGTGGTGCCTCTTCCACCCTTAAAGCTCCACAAGGACAGCGACAAGATCAAGCTAGAG
The DNA here is from genome assembly GCA_023653785.1 of Ophioderma brevispina. Lineage (NCBI taxonomy): Eukaryota > Metazoa > Echinodermata > Ophiuroidea > Amphilepidida > Ophiodermatidae > Ophioderma > Ophioderma brevispina. The sequence continues at coordinate 69,035 of JAMKCH010006010.1, forward strand.
GGGGAGCAAGATAGGGAGACAACATTTCACCCCAACTTTTTTTCACCTCATGCCTTAAAGATGCATCATAAGGGATTAACATGGGGGAAGAGAGGCCTCAACATTGATGGTGAAAATTCTCTCAACTGATCTTTGCGACGATATTATCTGATTGACAAGGTCACCAGAGGAATTGGAAAGAATGCTAAATGACATCACAGCACCGGCAAACCTGTCGGACTCACCATGCATGTTGGGAAAACAAAGTGATGTTTAATGACCGCACCAGGAAATCCAAGATAAAACTGTAGACGGGAAACGTCATTGAAGAGTCAACAGCACATCTACCTTGGGAACATGATGCGTGATGGTGATTTACTGCCTGAGATCAGAAAGAGAAGAAATTGGACTAGGCGGGCAGCATTTGCACAAGTGGAAAACATCATGAAAAATAGAAGACAGTATGGAGCGTGTTAAGCGAGAAAGGTTGTCAATGATGGAAACATCTTCCTGTTATGAATACGGCAGTGAAAAACCTGGGCTTGAATACACCACGATGGAGATGTTTGCAGTTGCACAGAGGAAGATGGAGCGAATCATGCTGCATCAGTCTCCAAGATAAAAAGAGAAACTGCTGGATCCGATCACAGACCCCCCAAGGAATTACTGATATTATCGAATTGCATTAGGAGTGCAAACAAGATGGGCAGGCCCATGTGCTAGGATTGCAGGATAACAGGGGGACCAACAGAGTGACAGAGGGATCCCCGAGAATGGAACCGAAAGCAGGACGTCCAAAAACCGATGAGAGACGAAATGACAAAACAACTGGTCCAACTTGGACAAGGATGGCAACGATAGAGATTTGTGAAGCATTCTAGGGAGGGTTCCTCCATCGTGAGTGATCAAGGACTGGAGATAGTGGATATTAATCGGGCCTTTTTGGGGTCGTTTTTGGTTCGAGATCTCCGTAATGTAGGGCAAGTGGGCCTTAGTGTACCATGGTAAGTATACGGTGGAAATAGCGTGGGGGGGGGTTACAGTTACATGGAATAGAGCTTTTTGACGAAATTAACCAATGATCTCCATTGTTGCCGAGCACGAAAAGTGGAACCTTCACTCTAATTTTTATGTGGATTTCCCCCCACAATATTGTATTCTTGTTTTTTAGGGAAATATTTTTGGTAGAGATATAGGGTGCAGATGATAGCGAAAAGTTGCTTCATTAAGCGAAAAGTAATTTTTGGAGTACATGATTGATTTTTTGGTCTCAATTAAGGTCCAGTATCTGCGGCTTCTCACCATCATTTTTACAGATTTTAAACAAAATATTTAAAAGTTACAGCTCATTAACATGACAAGTACATAATAAATAAAGTTTACGGGAGAGTTCGATTATTGCCCATAAATCAAAATAAAAAAAAGGCTTTTACAAAACTCGGGTTTTTCAGAATTAATTTAGCTAACCAAAGGGTTCTCAGTATTGCAAATATAATTTCAATATCATTCGTAAAAATAGTTATATTTGCATATTTTATCGTAAAAAATGGTTTTTTTTCAAACCCAAAATGACCATTTTCGTTGCTGTTACAAATAAAAATCTTCCAACCAAGAGTTAGGATTTTAGGATATATATTAATAAGTAATTTGTTTGGCACCACCACAGGCAAAAATCAGATCCAGAACGAGCTTAATATTCAAGTTATGTCAAATAAATCTGAGGCTCGTGTTTTACCAAAATTAAACATAAACGTATCAAACGTTGTTTAGAGTGTCACTCGCCGGGATCACTCGCCCATGTCATTCAATACCAATAGAATGTCAACTGCTTTCATCACGCAATATTTCTACATTTTGAATTTCCCCGGGGTTTTTTTTTTTTTTTTTGGAATTTTGTTTAATTATTCTGGTTGTTTGTACTATTTTGATTTCAAAGACTGACATATTTTTATGAACACAAAGTGAATGCAAAATGTTTCTGAAAAGGAATATAACTATAAAAATGTTACTTTTTAATGTTAGTTTTAACAATTTTTTTTTAAAAAATCTAGAAAAACGCCGTCCCTTTACAGTATACACGTATGAGATTCTGGCCGATTTATGTCTAGGGACCATAAGGTGTTGTGCAATTAGGGCATTGGGTATGTTGCAGCTATTTAGAAAAACAGATGGGTTGTATATTAATTAAAAACAGGAAGACTTGCGCCTAAACGGTCACGAGAATGTAAACAAAATATGAATATAAATCGATTTTTGTAAAGGTTTGTAAGAAGTTCTCTTCATTTTGTAAATTAAATGGAATATGGTACGGGCTCCTAGTGAGTTTACTGAAGTGAACGACCAGAAGGCGACTATTTTGATGACGGTATTTCTTGTCAGTGAATCAATTTCATAATAACCAAAATATTAAAAAATACACATAATGAAGTAAACTAATTAGGCAATTATACAAAAATGAACATGATGTTGGGTTGGAAGTACATTGACAAAAGGCCCTATCAGCTGACCAATACATAAATACATGATCATTATATATGACAGTATGCTGGACTGCCTTGAAAATTGCAAAGATTCACAGTAACATTTGATTTAGTTGTCTTTTAAAACTCGCTAAACTGCTTCAGGGATAAATTAAACAAAACCAACAAGACAAACAGACAACACGAAACAAGAAATAAGAAAATAAAAATAATCAGTCTAATGGCCCCACTCATTGATCAAGAAAAATGTTTGGCTTTGTAGAGAAAAATGCCCGATGTTTCGATGACTGATTAGAACAAACCTTTTTTAATTGTGCGTGAATTTATTTCTCGTGTGGCAGAGGGGGAAACCAATTATTATAAGCATTCAACAAGAGTTCAGTATATTATAGATGTTGTCAGTATAGGTGTTACAATATAGGTAATGCTGAAAGTTGCGAACATAATTGAGGCAAGACAAAATTAAAGCACAATAATACACGAATGATGCAGAAGGAACATTTCTAGAGTTGGATATATAAAAGTGTATTCAAATCAAAAGTAAACTTTTAGTTTTAGGACAACACGTGTGATGTCGTATTGAGTTCTATTTGAAGAGGTTATTTTTTTTCAAAAAGTGAAACCCGAGTTCTGTGAGAGCGATTGGGTTGGGGGCCACCAAGCTTTAGATTTTTAAATACTCTGAGCTATGCTGCATTACAATACAATTCAAATAATAAGAAACTAAATTGTTTCAAGGTACTTCAAATTGTTTCAAATTAATCCAAAAAGATTATGATTAGGCCTACATTGGAAAAAGGAAAAAAGGTCAAAAAAAGAAAAAGACCGTGCAAACTTTAAAAACAAATGGTTATTTTGTAAGGAAACTATGTCAGTGAGGAACCAATCAAGATATTATCAACTCGTTAATAATTTTGGTATCAAAATTTTGATCAGATTTGATCCAAATTGTGTCACAAGTTGTGCAAAATATTTGGGTGAGCTCCCTGATGGACTAATCTGTTTTTGAGTGTAATTCACCCTTGAGAGGGTGAATTTCATTATTTTCTCTAAGGGGCAAATATCCACTACAACACAGTGCAGTTTATCCTTTTAATAGTAAATTTTACTAATATGAAAAATAAATTACTTTATGAATTCAAACGCTTTCGACTTCATATAATCACTGTAATTTTAGAGAAGAGTGAAATGTATTAAATCTTTGAGAATAGTCAATCCAGTATAATGAAATACTCAAAATAACCTGTAATTTTACTTATTGCTTGTTGTTAATTTTAACGTATATAGTAGCCTACCCCTAAGTCATTAGAGGAGAATGACTTACCAGCTGAAGATCACCGCAAAAAAAGGAGGTAGCGTTATTTTGCTTGAGTAGAACTACAGAAATTTTCACCATAAAACAAGGCAGGTCCGCTCCGTGATTTTGCAGAATTTAAGAATTAAAAAAAAAAAAAAAACGTTAGGGATATAAAGATCCCCACACTCGCTTTTAGAAGTTGATTATAGTATTTTTATTTTTTGTTTAAAAGGCCTTCACCCAATTTTTCTAATGCAACGATAAAAGTATTCATCAGCGAAAAGACCATTTTCAAACTTAAAGGTGCGCCCTCGTAGTTTGATACATCAAAATTAGATTTGGTTATCGGAAGAAGCAACTTCATGGAGAAGGTCCCAGCAATCAGTTCTTGTCAAGAATGAAATGCGGTTATCCGATGAAAGCAAGTAATTTGCTTCTACCATACGAAGGAGCATTAACTGAAAAATATAATTCACACAGTGAGGGAGAAGATCATATGAAATAAAAATAATGAACCCAGGGTCGTGGTAGCCCACCTTTAGCCCATATGATTTAGGCGTTTTTTTTAAAAGTCCCACGCTACAAATTTCTGTGCGATATACAAGAAAATAATGAAAAAACTTAAAACGATTGGTGTTTGATAACAGGCAAATATGGTAAGTTTTATATCCAACTTTCCATGCCTATTATGATCATTTAAAAGTTGAGCTATAATCGAATTTTAAAGAAAATCAGCATTATTATACACTAATTATTACTAAAAACTTAAACAGGTAAATTGTACAGATTAATCCTGACTACACATATTATATCCACTACACTATATACTTTCCAGATATTGAATGGTTAAAACTATGCGAACTCTTTTTTTTCAAAAATAAAGAAAAAAAAATAAAAAAAAAAAATATACCAAAAATTAGGAAATCGAGTTCTATCAAAAAATACAATCTATCGTATTAAAAATAAAAGAGAAGGAAAAAAAAAAGATTGTTGCATTTTTTGAATAACCGCATATTAGAAGTCAAAAACATATTTCATAGTGTTCATTAAAAACCCCGGTAAGTTAAAATAGCCACGTAATATTACTGGAAATTTTTTTTATGCAAAGGTTAGGGTATAAATACTACTCTTTTGGGTGGTATGTTCCTAACTACCATGTTCCTCATCTTATCTCCTTCTATATCCTCTCAGTCTATCTTCTCTGCCTTATTCCCTCTATCGTATCCATGTTCATCTCGGCCTCTTTCTTTTTTTTAGTTAGTTTATTTACAGTTTTCTCTGCTTCAAATTGTACTTTTATGGAGTACAGAAAAAGCGCGAAAGATTGTTTTTAAACCGGGATTGACGTTAATTTAAGGGTTTACCAAAAACTGTACAAAAAGCAATTTTTCACAATGCACGATATCATCACAGCTTTTTACAGTTGTACTCAAAATGCAAGGGATATCGGTTAGGCTATCTATGCCTTTACATTTTCCAACATGTATTTTCAAATAACAACATCAGGACTTAGTGTTTTCAAAAAACGCAATTGTTGAGGGCTTGTGTTTTGTTTTATGAAAATCGGGAAATGTTCCCTGGCTCTTCATGTATCGAATCTATTCTCTTCATGGTTATTTGCAATATGAAATATTTCATTCCTTAACAAGATGAGAAAGATATAGCAAAAGTATATAAATGTAATGCTTGTGTTTTGTTATGTTGGGGTTTTGCTGCTGCGTTGTTTGTTGTGTTTTTAATTTTTAAAATTAGGTTAAAAACGCGTGTTTTTTTGTTTTTTGAAAAATTAAAAAAGGTTAAAATATGTCCAGGTAATTCTGTGCAGTGATTCTTTACTTGGAAGAAAGAGGAGAGAGAAAGAAGACAAAGCTAACAATACATTCTCATCAGGTTCGTTTTAAAGGGAAGAATGTACAAGACCAAGGTGTATCGGATTTAATTGAAATTTCCAAAAAAGTCATTTTATTATTTTAAGGTGCATTTCGTGATTCAGACACCTTCATTTAATTCATTGTTAACTAGATTTCCTTGAGAAAAAGCTTATTCCCAAATTTGAGTTGATCCATCTTGCGGTTTGTGTTATGAGCAATTGCAATTGCTTGTTTCCCCAAGGTCCAATAGGCTACTGTGTTGTAAAAATACAAAATTGCGGAATTTCTTACAGAAACGATCAATTTCGTGAACGTTCGCCTAAACCGATTTATCTTACATTTTTGATGGTACACTGTTAAAAATTCTTGTGACGACTATAGTGTAAAAAAACGACGTAAATTACTAAGGCTGACGGTTTAGCTTGATTATTAATCTCAAACTTTTTCTAGTCGGGTGGGACGTGGTTGTGATAAACGAAATGCCCTTAAAGCCCTGTTTTTTCATACTCTATGAATATTGCAAGCTTTCACATTTAGGGATAAATAGGGACATAACATCTTAAATCAAGGGAAAGATTTTTCCATGTAAATTGTATGTGCACCCAAATAACATTCTTTCAAACATGATGGACAAATGCAAGACCAAAGGAGGTTTTTCTCAAGGAAAATAGGTAAATTAATCCAGTATACAAGATGGGACTTGGAAAGTATTTTAGTGAAAATTAAACGGGGGGGACAATTTGTACAATGTGTAGTAGGGGGACTTTGGCTTAATTTCCTTAATTCCCCGGCCTATATAACTTTCGGGTTTTATTAGAATGGAGTTAATTGATATGACAAGATCATAATGTGATTCGAATATGTTTACAGAAAGAAAACTCCTGAACGTTTTGCGATATAATTTTCCGCTCTATGTACTTAAAATATAACATTTGTATTTACTTCTACCAGTAATGGCATGAATGACAGCGTTTTTATTTTGTAGGTAACAATATGTATTATTAATCAACAACATATTTCTAAAATATATAAAGCTCTGTAGTTGTTTATTATTTTCAAATATGATGCAAGTCTTTCCTCCTATAAAATGTAACGAAAGAGCGCCATCGCAATGAATTGATTTTAGTATTTCAACGAATACGAAAACCTCCTAATTGAAAAAGAATGAGGTATGTAAGGCTTAGATAAGAGGAGAAAGTAATAGAGAAGAGTGATGAGAGGGGAGAGGAGGAGGACACAGAAGCAGTAGAGTAACAGGCCGGTGGAAGGGGGCACATTTCCCCCCCCCAAAACGGGCTGACAAAGAAGTTTGTGCTCAAGCGACCGGAAAAGGAAGGAATAAAGGGCGGAAGGAAAAGGAAAAGGAAGGAATGAAGGAGGGTGAAGTGTTGCACCATGATGTTGAAACAGGCCTGGGCTCCCCAGTGTCTACACGTCTTGCCCAGGAAGGCGTCGGCGAACAAAGGGAAATTGAAAGCACTTGCATTTGCGCCGTGGCCAAAATGTTAAACATCGGGAAAATTTTGAGACCCCACCCCTGATATGTTGTCCCTTGAAAGAGGAGAGAGAAAAAAAGATACAAAAGATACATAAACAAGATCGAGGAGAAGATGAAGAAAAGAAACATTCACAGAAAACACATACAAATAATTAGAAGAAAGACGAATAATAAAAGAAAGGGAAATGTAAGGGAAAGTAAAAGTAAGAAGGGTGCATGAAATTGATGGTTATTGACATCTATTGGGAAAATTTCAATGGGTAGATTATTATTTTAAGGAATATATAATGTTCAAACCGGGACTTCGTGTGCTTAAATTATTTTGTACCAATTTATCAATATGTGGAATGGGAAAAGGGAAGAGACGAAAAAAGACCTCGCGCTTCACACTTATGTAGTACACAGATACAGTGTAATGAAAGAATTTTATGTAAACTACCCTTATTATTTGTACGTGTACTGTGTCAAATATTGTAATTTCCCCAGAGAAGAAGGTCTTTTTAAACGTTCTATAAAAAAAATGTTGATATGGGTCGTGGCATCCAATATACGCCGGGTGATATACGCTCAGTCGCTCACTAGAACAATGTGTGTAGTATGCCGTGCAGACAATGCAGAGAATACAAGTGTGCGGTACTGAAAGTGTCTCATGCTGTCTTGTGACATTCATTCATATTTACATTTTCTGAATGCTAGTATAACCAATTTTGGTTTGGGTGGATAAAAAAGATGTGCAGAATTGTATACAAATTGTAATTAATGTTACTATTGCTAATTGGTGATAAAAAGCGCAAATGGTGAAATATTAGTCAATTTTTTAAAAATATGAAAAAATCAGAAAAAAACATAATATAGTCATCGTTTTGGTAATATTCTATTATTTAGTTACTAATATCAAATGTACAAAATGCTCTCCAAAGCAAACATCCGCATTAGTGTGTGAGATGGTACTTCTAGGAGTTATAAGGTTTTTTTAGAAAGAAAGCATCATTCGGAACAAAAGTGAAATTTGTAAAAATCATCTGATGAGCCTTTGGACTCTTATGAAAACTGATTCTATCAAAAAAAAAAAACGGCCAACATGTACCACTTTTTACGGTTCAGTGATCTCGGACCATTTCATCTGCAGACCTAATAGATATTATAGATATCTCAAACTGTACGGTTACATTGAAAAATACCAGAATGCGTGCGGGGTAACATAAGCGAAAACGTTAGGACAGATAAGTGGCCGACTCAAAATGGTTCGGGCTTTACCCAATGGCCCTACTATTCGATTGATCGTTTAAAAAAATGGATCCAGATGAGTAGAAAAATTGGGAACAATAGGGCAATCGGTTCTGCGCGCTGAAAGTACCGGTGTAGAGAAGAATTATAGTCTGGCGTTTAGCATAGTCCGGGAACAATGGTGAAACAATAGGGTCAATCGATTCAGTTGACTCTTCACGTATACATAGTTTCACGCTTTATTCCGTTATCGTATATAGAGCCACGGGAATGTGGCTCCTGCCGGACTATATCTGCTTTCACACCGGGCTATGCCGAAACGCCGGTCTTTCGGCAGAGTATGACCTTGCCTTAGGGCAGGGGTGGTATATGCCGAAACGCCGGGGTGTTTCGGGATTATTCGTGCCGAAAAGCGGGGGCTACGTCATACCGGTCTATCATCACTTCGTCTAAATCCATTTCGTCGAATTAACAACTGGTCTAAAACAGTTTCGTCTAAAATCAGATGGTCTAATTGCCACTTAGGCTCATAACCACTCGTCTATGGCACTTGAATCTAATAACCAGATGGTATAATTGCCATTTTGTCTACAACCAATTGCGGTAAGATCCAATAGGTCTAATTTCCACTCTGTCTAATATCATATGGTCTACACCATTGGTTACTAACCAGGTGGTATAAAACCATTAGTCTAAACCTATTTGTCTAAACCCATTTCGTCTAATGATCAGTTGGTCTAATTAACATTTAGTCTAAACCATTTTGTCTAAACCCATTTCGTCTATGATCATTGGTCTAATTCCACAGTAGTCTAAACCCATTTTGTCTAAACCCTTGTCTAATGACCAATAGGTCTAATAACCATTTAGTTCAAAACCCATTTTGCCTAAACCCATTGCGTCTAATTGATCAGTTGAATTCATAACCATTTAGTCTAAACGCAACAAAGAAGGAATATAATGCCGTCAATGAGGAGGGAAGATAATCATTCAATTTATATTCACTACAGACGGTACGCCAATCAAAGAGGTCAGGGACTTCAGGGACATAGGATCCTAGGTTGCCCACAGCAAGACTTCCTGTCACGCCAAGGACAAGCTGGAAAATGAATGCAATAAAACTACCACACTTATGGCAAATCTGGGATCTCCAATTAGCCAAAGATGAAGTTTTTTTTAAAAGCGGGTTGTAGATGGCATCCTGTATGGAGAGCACAAAAAACCACCATGCCTGAGCACATGTCCAAAGCAGTGTCCATCTCCAAAGGATTTAGTTTCTAAATCCGGAGATGGGTGGAATATAGTCATTATAGAAAATGATACACTGACAGAGCAGAGGTTGGAATATCTTCCTTAGGGAATAAGTGTCCTGTCCACATGGACTGCCAAGTACTAAGGAATTAGTATCCAATAATAGGTGAACTATAAGTCTTGAGGAACTAGTGTCAAGGTTCAAGG